>OZ026613.1:112959171-113104171 GCA_964020975.1 Hermodice carunculata
AAAATTTAGGTACATAAATCTATATTACAAATGTAGCAGTCTGGAATAGAACAAGTTTCAGAATATTTACCTACGGGAAACAATTTACGCATTTAGAAAAAAAAAAAACAGAATAAGAATGTGTTAATTTTTTCAGTAACATTTGCAGGCGTTTCATTAATTAATGATGGAATAAAATATCGAATGCAATTTTACACGCTGTGTCTTGAAGGTAATGGGATAGCGAGGTACGTCTCTTTATCTTGTATGGGAAAAATGAGTGACAGACATGTCAGCAAACATATTATCAAAGTATCTAGGTAGTTGGTTTTTTACTGTGTCTGTAGAGCTTTTTGATGTAGCAAGTCATTAATTTTCAGTAAATTATATTGCTTGAATAAAGGCTCAGTGTGTGCATTCAAAAGAAGAACTGCTGATAAGGCGGATAGCTTTTTCCCATAGTGTTTCGACTCGATCACAGGAATGACCCCAGGCAAGTAAAAAATAATTTAAGTGAGATTAAAAAAAGGGAGTTGCATAGTAGCAAGAGACCTTTCACAGGTATTAACTTTTATAATTTTATAATACACCAATAATGAGGGAAAGATAGCTATTTTATTAATGTGGGCATTCCAATTTCCATTCCCATGAATCACTAGCCGTAAGAAGTCAAATTCAGCTGTTCTTTCCATTCGAGTCTTATTAATTTTGAGATCCAGATTTAGATTAATTTTGCGTAGTAGAAAGTGAAAAATCACTTACTTAGTTAAGATGATTTGTTTGCTGTGAGCCAGTGGCGAACTTTTCTTGATTCAAGATTCATAACATCTGATAAGTTACCATTTTCAGTGAGAGGAGGAGGCAAGAATGCTATCATCAGACGTTTATAGCTCCATGGCAAGAGGGAAGCTACAGATAGAAGACTCCTGAGAGTGTCGGATAGGAGGGACGACCGTTACCACAACGCAGAGACATAGGAGTCCTTTGGTAGAGAGGTTTCGTCAGCAGTGTCGCTAGGCCTGTAACATTGCAGCATCACGGCTGTAAAATCAACAAGAGAGTGCTGTCGGCCAAACCGAGGTCATACTGCCATTCGCATCCGTCTCAGTCCTGCATACAAAGCTGTATGAATACAGTGATGTCAGGAACATGTTAACTGCCAGAGCTCAGTGGAGGAGAGTGATGTGATCGGACTAGTCACCATTTGTCCTCGATAGGGGATAATACGGGTTATACGTATACCTTCAGAGAGATTTGTGAATGGACGCATGGCAAAACATGGCTGCTATGGAGGAGGCAGCGTCATGATAGGGGGGCAGGCAATCACAGCGACAGCAAGAACAGACTCATCAGGGAAAGCGGAACCCTAACAGGCCAGCGCTGTGTGGATGAGATCGTGGCAACAGTCGCCGAATAGTTCCAGCAACATCATATCTAACGCATTGCCGCATAATGCACGAGTCAGTATCTCAAGCAGGACAACAGCCAAATGCCATGGCCAGTTTGACCTCGTGACCTGTCTCCCGCACAACATTTATGGCCGTCGAGTCAGGGACGAGTACGAAGAACCTGCGGCCACCCTGGAGCAAAGGGCACAGCGAGGCTCACAGTCCAGTGGAACCTTAAACGATGCATGCAGTTTAATTTCCCGCCACACTTGCATACCTAGTTGTCTTAGTAACCATAGTCTCGCCTGGCGAGATACGGGCCGATGCCTGGTCGAGGAAGCGGGATATTAATATTTTGGAAATAAAGAATCCTTAATACAAGCACATGGAAATTTATTCCTGTAACCAATTTAGGAAGCACTAAATGAATATGACTTTTGTATTTGTAAACTTAAATTTTTGTAAAAGAAACTAATTTTGTGAGAAAGGGGTATCTAGCCCTGTCTGTGACAGTGATATGCCCGTGCTTACGCCATGATTCACAGGCGTGAGCCTCCTACTAGGTGGTGGGAAATTAATATGCATGTCACGTATTCTCCGTGCCCAGATGACCAAGCTGACCAACAGCATGCCAAAAAGGGTCCAGGCTTGCTTGAAGATGTGTGTTGGACACACCCGCTACTGATACGTGCAGCCTTCAAGCGAGCAGTAAGGTCTTAAACAGGACCACCATACTCTGCCAAATAGAGGTAATAAAAGTACCGTTACAATAAAATAAAGAAACTCTTCACGCACATCCTTTCACTGATACCTAATGTTGGAGGTGTGTGTGTGTGTGTGTGTGTGTGTGTGTGTGTGTGTGTGTGTGTGTGTGTGTGTGTGCCCTTTTACATCAGGAATATATTTGGATGGCCAAACAATATCTCCAAGTTATTGTTGCCTTCATGGAAAAGTGATCAAGCTTTTGTACATTATTGTTATTGAATAAGATGTGCTGGCCATTTCTGCCGGTACCATTAATACATTCTTTCCATCTGGTTTCGTCCAGGGAATACAGTGTGTGTGCCTCAGTTTGAAGACCGTATTGTGGGGGATAATTTCCACCTAGATTATTCGAGGTTTCTTGCATATCACTACACCATAGAATGTCATGAATACATTTTATCCAGCAGTTATTGCCTGAAGAGAATTGTATGTAATTTCCCATTAAGCTTTTATGTACGAGCGAATGTTGGTGAACTTTATTCAATTGTGTTCAATACTTAACATATTTACAAATGATTTCAATTAGTATAGGATAACTGCCGAATTGCAGGTTTCACTGCAGCACTTGTCGCTTTCCTGAGGACACGGAGAAGATACTTACAAAATTTTACGTGTATGGTTTCGAAGACTGGTTTATCACACAGGTTCATAAAATGAGTTGGTTCAAATCCCTTTGAAATAAACAATCCCCTTGCTTCACTGACATGTGACAGTATAGACAAGATAAGAGAGTTAAATAGAGTCATGAACAGTCTCACGTTATTAACTCATTCTGTAATATGGTGACAGGCCTTGGCCAGTGGTTCTCGCACTGATTTAAGACTATAGGAATGCCGGTACTTGAATGAACGCTTTTAATATGAATATGCAATTGTCCTGTTAAATCTAGATCAATATATGGAAAAAATCAGGGACTGGTATGGAATGAGTTAAAGGGCCACTGTCGTAATTTGAAAAGGGCTTTGTTGGCTTGATCTTTAAACCGTTTCATTACATTTGTGAATATCCTAGATGCGCATAATTCAATTACAAGATAACAATAATTATGAGTTATTTCCATAGTTTCCTTTTGTATGTCAAATAAATGTACCTTGATTTTCCGCCCTTCCTTATTGAATGCAACAATCTCAGTCTCCGAGAGGTTAACAGTTAACTTATGTACACTGTAACCCCGACGCAGTTTTTGACATAAAATATATAATGACAACGATGTTGCTAGCAGCTGATAAAATTTGTAAAAGCGACTGTCACATAATACATATCTGAACATAGTAAAGACTCTTCTTAATCAGTGCATGCGAGGCTGATAGGAATAAACTGAGCCCGTCCTAAGTGAGGACACTCTTGACCAATACGTGGGGTAACCAAAGGCCGTTTTGAATTGTGCATGTAGGACCGACGTGGGAGAAATTAAAAACCGCACTTTGTTTATTAGTCAATGGGGGAGGGGGGTGATGTGGGGAAATTATAAAACGTTATTGATCAATGTACTTGACAAATGGTGGGAAAATTCAATACTATTTTTGATGAGGACATTCAAGTCATATGCGGTGCACCCGTTGCTGCTGTGAAATAGCCATACGCCATTGTTGAGATGCTCCTCGACCAATAGGGTAAAGTTAAAGGACGTTTCCAATAGTACACTCTAGCCGTAAATATGCTAACGTCTGCTCCAAAGGCGCCATATTGTTGAAGAAGCCCTGTCACTCAGGCTTGGTGAAACATGACGCGGTAGTTCTGATTCTTCCAACATCCAATAATCATATCTGAGGATCCCTATCTGCTAAAGTGGTATATACATGTGTCAAGCGGATGAAAAAAATGTAAGTGTAACAGCAGATAAATCTTCTATTTGTCATACAACGAGCTTATGGATAATGTCAATGCCTATGCTTATCAATACCTCGTAATTAAATGAAATAAGTTGAGCCTGGCTACACATTAATCAGAATACAACCAAGGACGACGTACCCTTTCTATATATTTAATAAATCTATGTTTTGAAAATACTGCCAGGTACGATTTATTATGCAAATTAAAGCTACATCCTGAAATATGCGTACAAATGCTGCGTTTTGTCTTATTACTATCTTCATTGAAAACCTTATTACATAAGTAGAGATGTGGAAAGAAACGTCCAATGAATACGTTACCGTAAAAGCTGATTCAAAACACATGGCCCTCAGCCCGGTAGGTCTGGCTTCATCCATCAACATTTACTTGGGTCGAAATTTATAGGGTTTGTCTTACCAGCTAGTTTCACTAGCGCGACTTGGGAGTCTGGTGGATGGACATCCCAAATAACAGGGTGAAGGCCTGTGGTCTTATTTGACAGTGCTGCCTATTATATACCTCTGCCGTATAATAGAGCACTGTTAGATATTTAAAGGCAACACAAAGGTCTCAGAGACCGATATCTGTTTCCAGGATTGAAAGAAATCTTCGTTTGGGGGCCCTCCAGAGCCAGAAATTTTATAGACGATTCCGTTTACGAATCCTCTTTTTACCGGCGGCCTTCTAGGCAATTTTAGACCGCGTCTGCTAGCTCTCTGCTTTACACTATGCATACTTTTCATAAGTAAGGGTTTTTTTTAACGTGGAGAGTCTTGGATCCGGACTAACGAAGGGCCAGCTCACGTGCTAAAACCCAACATTCAGGAATTTGTTTCGCGTCCGGACCATTTCTCCGTGTTTCACCGTATACCATTGGACCATCTTGTGATTTGAGAAGTTCAGTATGGAAGCATATATATTGATGAAGATTATATGCACCTAATAGCATTGCCTTTATTGTTTTCATCAGATAGTTCATGTTGAATTGAAGCTTTGAACAGACACAAATAATAGGTTTTCACGCTCTTTCTCTCTTTCTTTCTTCTCTTTTAAGAATATACATATATATATATATATATATATATATATATATATATATATATATATATATATATATATATATATATCAACAATTCAGTGTCCACTATTGGTGGTGGACACACTGGTGGAAAGGTCCAGCTCATGCGGGCAGTGGAATTTAGATAGGCTATTATGAGCTGTAAAACTTTGAAGCAATTATACTACAAGTACTAATATACAGAGCGATCATTTAAACCGTAATCAGTTTTTGACTCTCAGATGTGGTAATGACCATGTCAATTGACATGTTAATAAATGGATTGATATTTTTGCCAGAATAAGGACACTGACTATGGTTCTTGCATTACACAGGGAGTACCTGTCACAATGCAATTTTATACTTTAGGAAGCCACATTATATCTTTCTGCGCGGGCGTTTGTTTGATGGGTGGCGCTCACATTTTGAAGCCAAACCAAAAGATGTGTCTAAATTGTTGCACAATAGGGCTATTGACTATATGTAAAATTATTCTCTCAGTAAATGTGTTACTTCTTTCCATAAAATGCGGGTATGCATTTATAATGTGATACATTTCTTAACAGGATTACATTGCCATGATAATATGATTGCCAGCGCAATTTGTAATCATTTGTTCGTTCATGAATAATGTTAGTTTCATGCATAAAAGATTGTATTGGTTCTCTTCTCTTCCTCATTATGCAATATTATATGCTACATGAATCGACCGTGGAGGTCATTACCATTTTTTATATGTATATTTCACAGTCTTTCTATTTATTATCATTTTCCGAACTTTCACGACCGATTCTTTTTAGAAGACTCGTATGTCTATAGGTCGAAAGAGGCGTCCATCCTAACGAATGTGCAGTGCACGGTAGACGTCGTGTAGACATAGAAGATTAACTGGACGGTCTTTCAGACAGAGGGCTCATATATAGAGGAGACAGCAACAATCCATTTAGAGACAAATATGCTGGATTTGACAGAAGGTAGTCGATACACACTAAAATAGAAGTGTGCAAAGGAGGCTTGTCATAGAGTTGTAGGATTGTTACTTCTTTTATCCTTTAGTACAGTCCAGTCGATTGAATTCACAAATTAATTTTAAGCTGAAAAGCTGAGTGTCGACTTGAAAAACTCTGCCAAAATCCAACCCATCGCTACAAATATATCATGCGTGTATTGTAAAATGGATTGACATTTTCAGATGCACCTAAAGTATAGCAGGGTAAAAAAACCATAGTACTAATTGGCACCACTATGAAGTCACCAATGATAGGCACCCTAGGAAAAAACTTAGTCATTCTGTGTTAACAAGTTTTTATTATGTGTATTTTAGAAGCTTTGTGTTCTTGCTTATCTGGAAAGCAGGCCTTCTGCTTCCCAGTCCATACGTTGTTACAGCGACTGTAAAAAGTCAGAAACAATAAATGTAGAGTATGTTTAGCAGGCAGGATTTTGCATGCCTTGCAAGTTATAACGCCAGTAAGAAAATTTCGGACTTGGTCAAATTGAGGCAGACCATTATGTTGGTCCTGTCACCAGTAATGACACCTGACGGTGTCCGCCTATCCTCTCCTTTTTTCAGTGCTTATGTTGTTGGAAACATTCCTAAACTTGATTTTTTTCCCTCGAAATTGGCTCTTACACTGTTTTGTCTTCCATATTTAGTGTAGCTACATCATATTGAAAATATTCGTTGTTAAACTCACATCACCAGGGATTAATTTCATACACGGTGTCTTTTAGTTGCATTCGTGCTGTTTATTTGCCTCCATATCCATGCTTCAAGATTGTGGTTGTAATATTGCGACCCAATCGAAGTTTTAGCTCCCTCTTTTCACGTGAAAAGCCATTATGTTCTGACATTTGGAAAGAACCTCTTATGAAAACGTAAAGAAAACACAATATGTGTGACAGGATACCCGGATTACGGGAAAGAAATTGTCATCGTTCTTCTGCTATTTATGGCATTTCGATCTTGCAGCGGACATGAATGGGTATAGTTTAGGTTGCTTGATTGCTGAGCTGTCGTCTGGCTATCATATACACCAAAACAAGGAGCGCTTGATATTATGCATCCTGCACGAACCAAGTAATATATCGTGCTCAACATACGCCAAGCAACAGATTCTAGCGACGAGTAAAGCATGAACTCGTCATTAGCAGATACATGCATTATACTTTGAGGGGGGTATGGGACAAATATACCAGATAAACACTTTTTATTCGTCTTTGACAACAGATAAAGCAGTAGGCTGTATACTTTATAGCATGCATTGTGTATATATATACACAGATAAACTGGTGCGAAAGCTCTAGTACAACATAAAAACAAAATCCACATAGAACTTATAAATTAAGCCCTAAATCGAATAGTTTTGGATAGATTCTTTTTACTTTATTCTTGTGTTTTGACACAGACACTTGAATACAATGTCTTGTGAAAACCTATCAGTAAATGGCGTTTGTATGCAATGTGAATTTCACAAAATTAAATGTTACTGTACCGGAGACACAAATTGACTGCTTAACAAAGATTGCAGGTAAATTGAATTTAAGCTGAGATATGTGACAAGTTTGCATGCACACTTTTTTCAGATAGCAGTATGCCATCGAGCTTGCACATGTGTGTTGCCAAAATGTAAAAACCATAAAGGCGGAGTCCAATTGTTCTTTCAGTAATGCTAGTGGCATGTGTTTCATTTGGTCATTTATGTTTACGCATCAAAACCTGACACCACTGCCATCTTGCACTCTCCAAAATTTGCATTTCTTAACAATGTGAAGCACTTTATAAGATAATTAATGTCTTATCTCATACGGCGTGTGACCGTGAACTCACCGCACATCTTTCCCTCCTCTCCAAATGTGATTGAGTCACACAGTTTGCATTTGCCTGAGTGTGTCAGATCAATGTTGCTGTTCATTGTAACTGCCAGCGCACAGAGCTCCAATACCTGCTATTGCATGTTTCTCTTACCTTGGCAATTTTCCAAAAATAACACCCCTGAACGATTCTGATGTTTTTCTAATTCAGAATATTCAATGACGAGAGAAACGACAGAACGATACAAAAACGTCTGCTGTGGTCAACAAGGCAAAGCACGTAGCGCTAATGCATTACTTTAGAGTTAAGGAGAGCATATGTAATGTATTCCTCCATTTCGCAGTAAACTTTCATTGAGTTTATTCGTTTTTAATGGAGAGCTTTTTCAAAGAGATATAAAGTTATAAGGGAATTTATTTTGACATATATGTTAAGTTACGCCTGCTCCCATCATTTTATAAAGCATCCCATCACACCCCTCAGGCAGTACGCAAGCAATTTGCCTTAAATATGGGTTGTTCACCACTTTTTTTGACAAATTGTAAACGTCTTTATTATACTACATGATATCTTATTGCATCCGTAAATTATTGTGTGTATTTGCTCTCGTAGATTATGTACCTAAGGCTGTCTTTTATAACATCTGAGCTGAATTTTAAGAAGCAAAATCGAAAAATGCTAAAAGCGTCACCAAACTTTGCATTATGGAACATTCAGTGCTGTACATTTGCACAGAGAACTGGCATGTGTTTGTGTAGTCAGATATATCTATAGAACCCTTGTGCGGCCCATTCTTGACTATGGGGATATATTATTTGATAAAAGCACTGCTAGTCTCTCTAACGCCCTTAAAGCTGTTTAATATGAAGCTGCAAAAATGTGCACCAGTACACTTCTTCATACTCCTCGATACTTTGTTCTCACTCAGATAGACTGGCAAACACTGTGTGACCGACAGAAATATAATAAATTGGGCCTATTTTGTATAAGATTGTACATAACTTGACTCCTCGAAATGTACCTGCGAAATCTTAAGCTTGACCACAACACACACACCCCACCAAAAATTCAAACTGTTATAATAACATACGATCACGATAAAAAAAAAGTGACTCTTTCTTAACGTTTTTAGAACGACTTACCTCTAGATAAAAGGCGTTACAAATATTATCACCAGTGCGTCAAGGTTAATTTTGCCTAAATTTACATCTTAGCATATCTGATATTGTTCCGTCTTCCAGTTATACTTGTTCTGTCCCTGATAAGGATACGCACTATGTTTTGCTTGTTTGCCTCAAGTACACTGCTCAAAGAACCTGACTATCGAACAATATGTGTCAAGTATCAGCTCCGGTTGTAAACCCATCCTGTATTAGTCACTTAGAGAAATGATATCTCACTTTCACACTTCATTAAATGAAACTGAGACTTACAAAACGGAATTAAAGTACAGATTTTAATGAAAGCAACATGTTTTACGGAAACTCGTTCAGTCGAGTTCTTGACCATTTCATTCTCCAGCGGCCTTCATAGTCAATTGTCTATTCATTAGTTATCTATTTTTGCTTCGTATCTTGTATACTATTTAGTGATCAAGAATAAATATATTTTATGTTCGGAGCGAGCAGGACTCGAACCTGCAACCTTTGGCATCAGTCGCCTAGCTGAAATGGGAAACGCACATATCCATATTCTAAAAAAAACGAATGGTTCAATGGAGGTAGCTATGTGCGTGTGCCATGTATAAGCACTATGTTTGAATCGAAACATATATCTCTTCCACAGGCAAGAAGACACGTGTAGGGTAGCATGTTCCTGAGGTGTTCTCATTTTGTCAAGAGAATGCGATACTACCGCAACGTGTTGCCATCTATTGCACAGAGTTGAATGGCCTTTGTCATGTACATAGCACCCATACCACATCTGTCGGTCCTGAAAGTTTGTGCCAAGTCAGTTTGAGTCACTGGGTATTATTAACAAATGCAAACAGAAATTTTGATCGATTTAAGTTCCATAATAACAGGTTCAATAGCTAACTTCAATAGCTAACGAAAATCACCGTTTTCAGCTATAACTACCAGACGGCGTTTTGGGGTTACACACACACACACACACACACACACACACACACACACGTGTGTGTATCTAATTCAAATAAAAGTTGAGAGAAAAACTGTTAAAATGGTTCTGAACTTAACAGGGAATTTATATGTATGCAAGTTTTGTCTTAGCAATATAAGACTTTAAAGACAGCAATTAGTACTGTGCTAATGTATACCGTGTATAAAGACGCACAGAACGTTTAAATTACTTATTTATGGCTTATATTACCGGTTACCCTGTTCCAGACCTGGCTATGAACACAGAACGCTGACAATGTGTTTTCCCAACCTCTTCACTTGAAGTTTTCAATGCCAGCTGACCAATGAAAAGTCAACCCATCAGCACGTAAGTCAGAAAATGGACTCACAAATCTTCATTTTTTTTATTGATATGTAGTCGAAAGACACTGATGAATGATACCTCTAAAGACAAATCTTAGCATCCTGTGGGCGCTGGCTGTATTGATAGTGTTGTGTAAGGCAACACTAACCTGGATGCATGCTGATCAATTGATCACAAATAGGCAGTGAAATAACATATGGTTTGGAGAGGCTACAGTACGTCATCCGTCTTTCCCTCCGTCTTGTTGATACCTTCTGTCTGTATCACCTTCGCAGATTCAGGATGAGGATCTAGCCTACCAATAAACTGTTCAACCGAGAGTGAGGCTCCAAGTATTACCGTGGTAATTCACAATGTCAAGATGACAACTTCACCACGTTCCTCCGGTGTGAAGCTTCACTGGTTTATATTTACGCAAATGATAAACTACCGATCTGTAACGTTGAAGCTGCTACATGTGGATTCGAATTTCCTGCTTTATTAAATTCCTGCATGCTTAATTTTGGTTCCTCGCTCCTCCTTACTAATGCTGAAAGTGTCCACGTTCCTATGTGTGCAAATACTAATTTCCTGTGTGCCAAATGCACAGCCCAATCGCCGGGAACCATTGGACGGGTGCTTGCAGTCTGTAGAAACTGACTGTGATAACTTGGCAGATTAGACAGAGAGGTCGATTCTTCTGCTCAGCAATCCCTGCTGTAAGTTTAACATCATTCCTGAAATACAACTTAAAGTGCTTCGTCCCTACAAACCCGGGGTTAGAAGGAAGGGAGCATTTTATTTCAGTATGAACTGGTCCAATGACATCTGTATGACCACATCTGGCAACACCCAGGAATTATTATCTTCACAACGGTCCATCCGCACTATCATCTCCCAGCATGAAAACAATGGCAGTGAACAAGACCCTTTATGTGGATGTCTTTAGAATGTCCAAGGAGTCATTATAACTCTTTCCCATCCTCTGAAGTGGGCCACGACTGGCACCTGAAGTTGACTGTCACAGGCTTCATAATGGCCAGCACCTGTTCTTGCTATCCCTTGTCTCTACATGTGAGGCCTTGGCAGCAGATGCAAACTTCGCATGACGTCACCACTCCTGCTCCTCGACAAATATCTTTCAAAGGATAGAAGCTGTTCTGTTCTGCCAAACTCCATGTTTAATATCAAGGTGATATGGACACTCCCATAACGTACCCATGACACTCATATGACCGCTTCACGGGTTCCTGCAGCACCGATTATGCATCTAGCTCTTCCTCAAGACTGCATACTGCCACATTTTGCAACCATCTTGCAAAATTATATTTCGTGTCCACCAAACCTTATGCATCAAGACTATCAGTCGTTTTTGGCTCCACTTCTTCTAATGACAGAAATATTGATCTGTTTACTGAAGAGAAATGCTTCAGAAGGTTGGCTATAATTCTCCAATGAAAGAACAATGCTGCAAAGTTAGGAGGATGACCCTTAATTGTCTATACCTTCTTTCTTTACATCCTTGGCTTTGAAGTGTTTCCACAGTATATGCTCTACCACCTTTATTGGTGCTTGCCTGTGGGACCACCTATTATCTCTCACCTTCCCACGTAACTCCTCCTTTTGCTTTCACTAGTTTCAGGACAGAATCATTATTACTACTTTCACCTGTCTCTCCATTACAGCAATCATTATAAAACATCCTAGTTTTAGTCTAATAAACTTAGAACAACTGTCAGTGTGCATTCTACCTCTCAACTGTGGAGGAAGGAATGTTGAGTCCCAAGTGATTGTCGACCGAGCAAAATCATTCACACCATCGAATGATAAATACCATAGACCTTGCAAAACATTAATTGGAGGACACCAGCTTTGCTCACAGTGTAACTCCAGAGATACTGTAGGACAGATTCTATTTTCTTTCTTGCCGGCTTGAATAAATTATTCATGACATTCACTAACATCAGTGTCCAAGTTAGTCTTACACTTTTATACTATTAAGAAATCCAAACTTCATATGGATTCACCTTTGATTGGAGCAACAAACATATGTTAACTCTCCCCCCCCCCTTGAATTGACACTGAATCAACCACTTTCCTTGGCATGAGTTGGGCACTAAGTGCCTAACTCATGCTTTGGAAAGTTGTTGACTTGGGGTATGTGATCTTAGTAGGACTCATCTACAATTCTTAGTCAAAATTGTTCACCATATACTAAATCCACTGTTAACAAAACCTACAACTTATATTTTATTGTATACCTTTCGATAAATTTGATTGCATCAGTAATTGTAAATTAGATTACAAAGCTACAATATATGTTTATTGTCGGGTAAAGTGACCATGATCAAAGCTTAACCACCATATTTGACCCCTATAAATTCGATGAGCTACTGGCATACAGACGGAGATGTGATTTCCTTGTTACCTTTCAACAAGTTAACTGGTACACCTCATCTATAGCAATGCACAATGTAACATATACGAATGTCAAACTTCTTTCTTGGATTGTATGGTGGGGGATTTGTCGGGCCTTTGTTTTAAAATTAAAAAAATAACACTTAATTTTATTCAACACTGAGGTCTCTCTTGCAGCATTGGTTAGCTGTCGGTATGTTGTCAAGGTTATTGTTGCATGACAAAACTTCTTGTGATAACAGTCAACTTTAAATAGGAAAGATTATTCTGACTAAACGGTGGGATTCACCTCTCTTGCATTTGATAATTGCGTCCTCGGTACCTCTATAAATAAATGCTTCAAAATTTGTCTCATTAATGTGCAAAGTAGCCGTAATGACACACTGACTTTAGTTTAACTCAAAGAAAAATGCCTCATGGGAAAATGGCTCAAGACACAATTCAGAAATATTCAAGAAATCAGCCCACCCTGAAAGCTTACAAAACGTGGCAAAGAATGGACAATGCTACTAATCAACACGACATACACTAAGTGCAAACATTATGGGTCAGTTAGCCTTCCTGTAATCCCCTTCGTTGTGGATTATCTGTGAAACACTGATAAAGGCAAATGCGCTAAAGCTGTCTTGCCAAAGTAAAGTCATTTTATTTAAACACAACGAAACATTTAAAGTTAGGTTCAGCGCTCATATTGTTTTTTTTTTGTTTTATTTTTATTTTTATTTTTTTTTTGCTTTTTATACGTTAGAGTCAGGAAGGCCTATCCGGAAAAATATATTTTCATATATTACGATATGAAGGGAAATGAGCACGAACGACCTGTAAGTTATGCTTGAAGGACTAAATTGGCTGTAGATCGACTATGCGAATATTGACGTCCCCCCAGCAGTCAAAGAGACCATTGTACCACGCATTGTCATGCAAATATTCCTACTTTGCGTCTTAAAATAGTAAAGAGTATCCTTTAATTATACGTTTGGCTGGTCATCTATTGCTCGTTCGATGAAGGCGAGTTATCAGGAGTGATGACGTCATGGCACGACCGACATACAAGGACTCCCATAAAAAAGTCAATGACTCGAGTTCATTAAATGCATCTGTGCATAGTCGGCCACACTTACTTACTTATATGACAAAACATCAAATTTAATTGAATAAATTGTTTGACTCATTAATCAAATGGCCCATCAGTATTAAGGAAAACATAGAAGCAGACGTCTTTTGCATCACATGTTATTGTGTTGCTTTCGTTGATGATGTGATGGTACCCAAGCCTTACTTATCCTTTATTTATCTCTTGCGGAAAGCCCTTTAAATGTGCAAACTCAATATAGATAATTTGTGAGCCGAATATTGTTCTCGCATCAACACACAGTTAAACACTAAAATTCGTGTGATAAACATGGCCATTTTCTTTTTGGGTGACTCCCAACGGCCTGTTGACGTGGCGAAAAATATTAAACTCTGCACACGAGGCTTTTACGATTACTGCAATATTCAGAGAGAAAAAGCAAAACGTTAACTGCGTATATTGTTTCTAGGACACACCTGACAGAGGCTGTCCTAGTAACAAAATACAGAAGACGTGACTGGAAGCAATCAGCGGCAGCATGTCATTCACAACTCCGAATTCCCAACTTCTAGGAAATGTTCCCACAAATGACCATGGAGCGATGTCCACACATTAACCGAATATCGTCATTTGTCGCCTCCATAGTTACGACACGTTCGTGAGTTCATTTTGGCATGTTAAAACAAAGTATCATAATCTTATCGTGGACACATAAGTTTTCACAAAGAATTGCTATAACATGCTATTTATATATGCAAACAGAGTTTAAAAGATCATGTTTTTTCCCCATATCACATACTTTATGTCTTAAAAAGCAAAAGTTTAGGCCGTGTGCTGTTGTTCTTGAACTACCATGGATGCAGGTATAGGAAAAAATGCATATATTATGTTTCATATCATCTGATTTGCTACATGTATGAATGTACGTTTTCTTGCATCTATTTTACCCACTTTTAACAGTTCTTAGTCATCAAATGAACTGACTATGAATACACTCAACATTTCCAAAATGTCAAGGAAACGTAGAATATATTTGCACTGGATGTTTACTTAAGCAGTCTTTAAAACAGTGATAATCTATTACTAACAGTAAATGATTTTATTGATATATATATATATATAAACATAGAAAATAAACAGTTTAATTATAAAAGTGCACAACTGATATAAATAACACCAATGCTCATAAACTGGCATTACTAAATAAGTGTTTCACAGCCAAAAGAGTGCAAAACACACACACACGCGCGCACGCCCCCCCCCCAATTGTCATTGCCAGCTTGCATGCATGTGCTTCTCAGCCCAAAATTTTGTACCATTTTTAGGTGACATCATGGTGTCGCTGAATGTGAACAACGCCTTCGCGATGTGTGCTGACCTGAAAAGGCGACCGCTATTTAAGGTATGCGTCAAACATACGTGTATTAAGCATGCCTGCATGTTTGACGCAACGCGTTAGAAATATCTTGGTTATGGCATCGATCCAGCACGCATGTACGTTTTTTGAGTCACATGCAAGTGTGTTTATTCTGTTGGACAGGTCCACTAGACAATTGCACGTGTGTTCCTGATAGTAATACGAGGCGTGTACATCAATTTCCCGCCACAACTGCATACCTGGTTGTTTTGGTAACCATAGTCTCCCCTGGCTCATATTACAAATATTTTGAAATAAAGGATACTAGTACAGACAACGGTAACGCGTTTAGAATTGGGTAACATGTTTCTAAACAAATCAAAACACAAGTTATTTAATATGTATTCCACATATGTCCATATCTACTTGACATGATTGTTGTTGTCTTTCGCACAAGTTCGAAAAAAAATTAGCACGCGTGTTTGTTTAATGGCAAGTATTAGAAACACTGTGTTTGTGGCAATGATGCCCGCCACACTGCGTATACCAGCACTGCGCACACAGCAAAGGTCAAACAACTATGAAGAATGGTTTCCAGTGGATGCGCGGGTACTCCCCAGATATTAACTGAGGTTAAACATACTTGTTTACACTGGTTTACAAAATAGCTCATTAAGATGCTAAATAAAGTGAGCATTCCCAGTGTAGATGAACCCATAGTAATACTTGAAAGACACACAGACCTGCACGGGGGGCATTTCAGCTGTTACAAATTATACACAAATATCAGCAATCGTTGATTTAAGTTACTAATAATATGAGTGGACATACCCTGTCGCAATAAATTAAGAAAGGTGCATCTTTAAAACAAAATCATCTAGATTTGATTCAGAGATGAAAATTTGATCAGCAACAAATCTACAGTAATGTTGACAAGTGGACCGATTATTATTACCATGTGTAAAATAGCAGAGGAACACACCAGCTTTTCTATGGGCACCTAAGTTAGGGTTCATTCGGGAAGGGGGGGGTGCGTTTATTATAAACCGTGTTATACACAATCTGTATGATAAGAATAGAGGGGACGTTTCACAAACAAATAATAAGGAATTATGTGTGCTCATCGGAATTTAAACATTCCCATGCTTTTTCAGAATTATTTGAATCTATGAAGATGAGAATTTAGTCGTGCAGACCCCAAACATAACTGAGGAAGGATAATGTTAGGGAATATTTCGCCATGAGAAGAGCGACCAAGTACAGGATCAAAAGATGAAAGGGTAACTTTCAGTTTTGACGTAAATGGAATAGACCACTAAATATAGATAGGTATGTCAGTCTTACGAGTAAAGGCAAACATTTCTTGCCTTTGTCTATGATTCTTGTAATATGGGCACTCCATTTTATGCTACAAAAGAGGGTTACTCCCAAATAAGTATCTTTAATACTTTCAGGGATTACAGTATCGCCAAGAAGCAGAGGTGGGTAGTCTGGACTGTTCTGTTTTATGGAAAAGAGGCAGAGAGCTAGAGATTTGTTTACTTTATAAATAATTTTCAACTGTGTACCTTGAAGGAAGATTCTGCTAAGGTCGGTATTCATGCTTCTATTAGAAATAAGAGGGTTGTATTTAACCTACAGTATGCTAGTGTCATCAGCAAACAATTTGATGTCGCCCTCTTTTTATGGATTTGTGTAGACTAAAACAGCAGGGAGTATGATAGGGCTTGGGACACCCCTGGCTCGAAGGAAAAAGTATAATTGACTTGAAATCGTTGCACATTGATGAGAACTAGGTGGATAATTACTGACAAGAAGTGGCTCTTCGATTGCAAGCTCTCTCAATTTAAATCAGGCCTTCACGCCAGATGCGATTAAACGCTCTGGAGACATCAAGGCAAGCCAGTTAAGACTTTTTTTATGTCATGGAGAATTCCTCATATTTTTAAAGCTGATGGATGGTTGAAATCGTTTTGCCTAAATCCAGAATATTTAAATGTTAAAAGCTAAAGAAGCATTAATTATCTAGGTATGGCATTACGAATCAAGGCCTCAATTATCTAAGCAATGATGTAGAGCCGTGCGAAAGCTCGCTAAATGCTCGTTATTTGCTTATCGGTCTTTGTGAACTCAGAGCATAGATGATACTTTTTTTCAGAAATCTGGAAAGGATGAATTGCAGAGGCAAATTTTAAGAGCTTCGCAAGAGAGATACAAATGCCGAATGCAGTGGTCTTAGAAATTACATTTGTGTGGCAGCAATATTTTTTTTTCAAATTACTTTCGTCGATTAAAATGATGATGATGATGATGATGATGATGATGATGATGATGATGATGATGATGATGATGATGATGATGATGATGATGATGATGATGATGATGATGATGATGATGATTCCACTTCGGTAATAAGTTTCAGGCAAGGACACTGGATAATCTTTTGCAAGAAACTTGGTTGGCAAAGTATTTATTGAAAAAACAAAGTATTTATTGATACAAAAACGTATCTACACTATAGGTCGGCACAGCCCAAACGCTCCATCAAAGGGGGTCCCTGTGGTCAACTCCTAGGGGTCGAACGCATTTGCACAAGACCCGAGGATTATGAGGATAATGCCAATAAAATCCTGTACTTTTGTCAGGCATGTGGCTATCCAATCGACCTTCAACAAGAATCCAAATCCAAGTTGGATTCAACAGATAGACTCTCTTGTACTTCAGTTTTTGTACAATGTTAACGACTATATAAATATATTCACACTTCATGTAACCATACCCAAAGGTGGTCCCCGCGATAGCGGATTGAATATCCTTAGCGGGGTTCATCCTGACTTTTTGTGTTGAAATACCTTCTTCCGTTTCCTATATGTAAGTCATATATTTGTTTACAATTTTGTATTGGTATTATCTGTCTATATGATTTTGTAATCAGTCAAATAAAACTATGTCTGAGTCTGAGTCTGAGTGTGAGTCTCTCTACTGGGACCCAGACCAGCCCAGGATGTGTCGGACCAAAACAATTTCTGGTCAGGAGGTAGAACCCAGTATTACTTCCTATCAGACAGATTATCCAAGATAACTGGCGAGTCTTGGAACCGTCACGCCATGCAACAGTCCTGGCAGACAAAGAGATCAAAATAGGTTTCAAACAAACGGCTAAAACCCAAGACACACTGCTCCACTGTAGGATCAGATATGCTCAGACCCAAGATCACAACCCATCTATCTCGGGCGCAAACACAGAAATACTTGCGATCGGACCAATTGTAAGTAATGTACCACTCTGGTATCCACTGTACAAGCAGTGAGCACACAAACTGGCAGATCTTATTCTGTCCCCAGTAAAGGTTGTTGCTCGAATCTCATATACCTTCTCACATGTGCCACCTGTAATAAGCAGTATGTGGGACAAACAAAACGCCCCTTACGTGATCGATTACGGGAACACTTCCGTTACATCAGTAACAGAGTTGCTGATCAACCCATGGGTCGCCATTTTACACAACGGGACCATCACGATGCTGGAACTATTATCAAAGTCCAAATCCTTGAATATACCAGCACCTCTCCCCGTCTAAACCGTAGTAGGTTGCTGCGTTTGGACAGGGAAACATTTTGGATGCATCAACTTTGCTCCCTTGAGCCAGTCGGCCTCAACATCATGGGTAAATGAGCTCACTTGCTCTGTCTTATGCTAACTTTTTATTGTCGTAGCTCATTCACCCATGATAACAGTACCTCATAGCTTCATATCACACTGTGTGTATATAAGAGGAAAACCACTCATCTGCCCTCTCAGAAAAGGCATTAGCTCTTTTCTGATTGCCCCTATTCAGGGCATCCATAGAACAAAAATTCTACTGGATCATAAAGCCCAATACATATGTGTACCAAGTGACCCGGTGGGTCCACTTGTTTACCTTTTTCTTATTTGGAATCAACTTCCATTTCAAGCAGGCAATTTGAAATGGACGGACTGAGATAACCAATCACAGCCAATGCACACCCCGCCCTCACGTCATCACAATGCACGTGTATTGCGTGACGACGGAACTTTACCTGTGCGTATATATATATATATATATATATATATATATATATATATATATATATATATATATATATATATATATATATATATATATATATATATATATATATATATATATATATACGTGCCCCCAGCGGTTTTCCGTTAATTCCTGACGAGTTCATTTGAACGAAACCGGTCAAACTTTTACCTCTTCCATCGAGGCCACTTGCCCCGTCTTATAGCTCATTTATAGATAAACTTGCATTTATTTACATTCCTGGAAATGATTGTATCATTTGCAAAGGGATGGGGAGTATGGACTCATAAACCTGGTGCCAAGTAAACTTAAATTTGAGGTTGTAGCATTTCTTAAAGTTAATATCCTTGACGCCACGCTTGTCACGCAGATGGGAAAAAATGCAACCTCATACAACTACTGAGGGCATGTATAACAATGTTACATTTGCGCTTGTAAAACACGTACAATCATTCCAGACTAAAGGCTTCAGAGACATCAGGCGGACGCATTTAATGCTGTGGCGCCTAAAGCGTTTCTCGGAGTGATCGGTTTGAGTAGCCATTTTATCTTACAGGTATACAGGTAACCCATAGCTCACCATTAAGTCTGAAGAGATGAGAACGAAAATAAATATATTGTTTGCAGATATCAATAAAAGATTTGTCCTATAAAACGTCGTATCATCAAGGATTTCGGAACTTATCGCAAATGAAACGTAACGGCTGCAATACTTAAATTTTTGAAATTCGGGGTTTTTTTTTTGGTTTTTTTTGTAGCAATATTTTGAATGTTTGAAATAGGGATGTATATGTTGAAGGGTACAATGACTGATGAATACAAGTGAATGATCAGCCGTGGAAATAGGCGGCAATATACCCGATTTTAGGATCAGGTGCAATGGTAATGATTTGATCAAGGAGAAAAAGGTGGCTCTAATTGATTACCACTTAGTAGTTTTTTATATATCTGCCCGTAGGAATTGGCATTCTCAGTATTGTTACACTCTGCAAGGTAAACAGAATGGGGAAATCCCGGGAAATTGACTATCTAAAATAAAATATGGGGTCTTAAAGAGGCCACTGCTTAGAGACGGTTTTGGAGAGTGACCGATGTTGAGAATGAGAGGGCGTTTTGGGCAGCGCCTACCTGTATGACAATGCATTGCATAAACCAGTTTCGTGACTTTTATTCCATATGCCTGATATCCAAATCTCCCTTGTTGAGAACCACTGGGTAAATTTGCGTAACATCAGACTTACAATCATTCGGCTCGCCTTTCACCTCTGCGGCCCGGGTTCGATTCACGGCCGGGGAAGTAAGTGGAAAGAGTTCCTACCACTCTAAGTGTGCACGGTGGTTTTCTCCGAGTCCTTCGGTTTCCTCAACCAGACAAGCAGATAGAAAAGTATACGCCACCATCTGTGCTATGGAGAGTGATTATGATAGGCTTGGCCAGTTTCGCAATCCATATAAAAGATATGTGTCTATAATTTTTATGCGAAAAAAAGACTCGAGATCTTCCAGTGCTGGTGAATCTTGTGAGTGTAGATGACTGCCAGACACTCGGACAGCATACCCAATAAATTGGTGTGCTGTGTCTGGGGCCCAAAATACGGAGACGCTTTGTTCAGATAAGACGATAAATCCTATGAATATGAAAGTAAATCAGTAACTTTTCTTCAAAGCTAATTGTAGGCTAAGGGCTACATTATATCTATCAGATTCAGATTCAAATATTTTATTCGACATAAAATCATACACATTGTTACGCATTTCAGATAATAAACAGAGCATGTAAACAGTACAAGAATAATCAATAAAGAAAATTACCAAATATACACGATAGTCCACATGAAACAGCTAAATATGAAAAAGATTTGATATCGCTATGACCACCTATGAAAAATTGACTTATAGCTAAAATCTGATTTTAATGGTGACAGTCATTTGAGGAAAATGTATGTAACATTTAACAAGGAAAGTCAGAATTAGTCAGCAGTATTTACATGGAGTAATTAGAGTTGTTACCAACAAAGTAATCTGCATGTCAATGAAGCAAGTATCAGCATACTGATAAATGATTTGGTATATTGTGAAAAATCCAAAATGAGAATGTGTACGAATTTTTTCAGTTGTATGTACAAGGGTGTCAGCAAGTCATTTTGGAACATGGGGTCGTATGCACTTTTCAGATGAAATATGTTGAGGGGTTGCAAAATACACCTATTTCTGCGATACTGAAACTTCTTGTGCCAATATTTACAAATACCGAAAGGTGACGGCAACCATAACACAGAGTCACTGGTGCAGCGTTGCTACTTGAAAATATGGATACATCTGGCACATATATTTAGCATTTTCAACCTTTTCACATGAGAATTCCAGCAAAAATGGCATGAAAAAACACTACTTTAGTCCAAGTCAAAAACACCATATTACTGTATGGCTATCAGAGCAACACTCCGCGTTAATATGTTCACCTTGTCTTGCACATGGCTATCCCTGTCACCTTCCATTCAAGATATATTTTTGTAACAGATGTATTTGTATTTCTGATGCCGTAAACACACACACACACACACACACACACACACACACACACACACACACACACACACACACACACACACACACACACACATATATATATATATATATATATATATATATATATATATATATATATATATATATATATATAATAGGGATATTACTATGTACTATTTGTAAGGAGATATATATGTGCCTGTAATATTAATTCTAGTGTATGTTTTGCTTGCCATGCAAAGTCATAGTATATCATTTGTCATTTGTCAACCGGGATATCTCTACTTGTAGCGAAATATATCTGCTTCTGCTTCTGATATTTTTTTTCAAGTTTGGCTTGCCATACTTGGGAATTTGTGCCACCGAGCAGCACTGGATTTTAATTACCTTTTCTCAAGTCCGTATCAACCATACAAGCAGGCCCGTGCACTTGCAGTTCGGTCATCCCGCATGACAGGGTGCATATACTAGCAAATTGATAATCATGTAAAACCTAGCCCTTTGTACATTTCTGATCTTTCAATGATGATGATGATGGTGATGATGATGACTATGATGATAATAAAATCACACACAAGTACATCAAGATGTATACAGCATCACAATACAATTAAAAAGAACGGAAATAGTGTAATACAAATAAACAAATATATACAGAACCAAGGAGACGCCATGTAAAATGAAATGAAACACAGTTTAAAGAACCACCTGTAATGAATCATAACTTAAACGTAAAAGCCAGCGTTAACATAAATATATAATGACAGATGGAAAACGAGGGACACAAAGGGGTGAGATACGATTTATTAAAAGATGATTTAACTTTGTACCCGTCACAATCTTTTGAGTACCATGCAATATTCCATTCATTCTGCCAGAATGCTGGGATATCGATTCAATAAAGGAAACTAAACTTTACATGTACACTATCACTAACCATATCTTAAATATTAAATATACAAGGGCTTCTACAAGCAAAGAATGGTGGAATCGTTTCCCTATGTCCAATATATATATATATATATATATATATATATATATATATATATATATATATATATATATATATATATATATATATATATATATATATATATATATCAAGGTGTGGCGAGTTCACCAGCTTAGCAATACATGGGCCTGCTTAATTATCTGGTTCATATGTATAGACGAGGAGCATACGATTGTCTGCAAATGAGTTTAACGTCAGAGCTTACCCTAGGGTAAGAAAGTAAATTGCTTGCAGACCATTTTCTTTATAAACCACCTGCAGATAATAATAATAATAATAATAATAATAATAATAATAATAATAATAATAATAATAATAATAATAATAATAACAATAATAATAATAATAATAATAATAATAATAATAATAATGATGATGATGATGATGATGATAATAATAATAAAATAATAATAATAATAATAATAATAATAATAATAATAATAATAATAATAATAATAATAGAATAGAGAGAGAGAGAGAGAGAGAGAGAGAGACAGACAGAGAGAGAGACAGAGAGAGAGAGAGAGAGAGCTAATGATCACATTGCAGAAAAACGAAACGGCTCCTATTTGTTCTGTCATATCACCAGGTAGGTCAAGAATGCGTTTATGGTCCCTCAATCAAGCAGGTATTACATTTTCATTTATTTCTCAGTTTCAAATGTTCTTTATGCCTCTTGTCTGCTCCTGCCTTGTAACTCTGCTGGCAAGCTTTGAACATTGGGGCATTTGGTACAAATATACACATGTCGGTCTCTGCAAAATGTGTTGCGTCTTAAATTGCGTGTACAGTTTAGTACACCGCACTGGTCAGTCTTAACATCAGCAGATTTAGATTGGAGTTCTTTGTCACGCTCACGAATCCGATTGTCCTGTAATTGCCTGTCATTGACTGGTATTTTGGCTGTATGTTCCATGTTTGGTATCAATTTTTCCCCTGCGCCAAACATGTCCTCATGCTCATTGTCAAGGTCTATGTTTGCTTTTCTGGGTATCCAAACCTCTTGTTGGTCAATTACAGTGAATGCTGGTGACACTGTGGATGGCTCAATTATTGGATCCATATAAACAGAAGCAGGGGAAAATTATACTGTCTCTCTGGTGATCACTATTTTCAGTGTCCCTTGGTATTTCTGTGTCCATCGACAGCTCATGGCTTTGACTTCTTGTGACAACACCTTGTCTCCAGTTCTGTGCGCGTTTGTGATCCCTCAGTATTTGTTTTTCACTTTTCTGTTTGTACACTGCACTGTTCTGATCTTGATGGGTGACTACACCACTGGCTGCACTATTGGTCTGTTGAATTCTTAGCTTCACTTTTACACTGCCATCCCTTTCTTGGTATATACTCCATGATTTGAGCTCATTTACCCCTGCTATATTGCCTAGAAGTGTCTCTAGCATATCGGTAAGTCCCTTCACTGGCATATTTCTCAGTACGGCTTGTGAAATGATACAAAATTCCAGGAGCTGTTTCTAGGCTGTCTACAGTCTGCGACCTCTGACCTCTGAACTCTAATAGTATTGCTTAGGTTTAATAATTAACAAGGATTAGTTACGTAATCGTCGCCATCTTTCAGTTTCGTTTGCGTTTGACAGCTCTATGTAAAAGTGAGTCCTGGAATTATCCGGGGCTTACCCGAGACCTTCAAATCAGTGAAATTGCGCTTTTGCTACTTTTGAAATGATGAAGTGCTTATCTTCATCCATGCCAAATAGTTCCACTGTAATGTTTACTTTTATGCAAAACTTTAAGATGAAAAAGTCTCTCTCTGTCAGTACAAGCTTTATGGAGTCAATTAGTCAATTGGCTATTAGACGTGGTCACTAATGGTGATGTTCAGATAACTATTCGCAGTCATCCAGCCTCACTGGATGTGTTTTTATAGGTGAACAAATTATTTCATAGGTTGACCGATTAGAACCCCTTTATTCTTTGTGTGTAGGTCAAAGTTATGACAGAGTTTAAGGGATTAGCATTTAGTCATCCATCCTATTGGTCTAAGCAGATGTCAGCTGTGGGCGATAAAGGTCAGCTAATCTCCTTAGATATCATTGGTACTGAATATCTAAGAAACAAGTTTGTATAAGACTTGGTAATTTTGAGAAAGCCTCACTCAAAATTGGACTGATGAATCTTTGTGAAATGAACGGCTAGATAAGACAAGTGTATAACTTAGGTAACCATTTTTTGTTTTTTCGCAATATTCCAATTTTAAATGCCACATTTCAGCTCCAAAATGGCAAAAGAAGATCAGTATTAATTGCAGACGCTTAAAAATTCAATAACATGAAATTAATCATTTTTAACGGAAAACAAAAATAAAAATTAAAAAAAAAAACAAGAAACAAAAAAAATGGTGACCTAAGATATACTATGATCCTTACGTGACCGTTAATTTGGAGCTTTTCATGTCAAAAGTTTTATTGTGAGCCGATCTAAAAGCGTAAATCAGACCCCTTGAATAAAATGCGTCTCGTATTTTATAAATGAAGCTTATAATATTTATTGTTACATGCCAAGAAACTACACATCCTGACAAATCTAAAAAAAGTTTTAATCGATGGGCTTGTATACCAAAACAGAGACACAGTGGTAATGTTTGTACCACTTTGCTATATTGACCCTAAGTAAGAGCAGGCACATTAAAATACCAGTTCACATCATGTAAAAACATTGTTCCCAAGATGAAAAAGTTCACGTCTGTATTTGAGCCTAGGCATATCAGTAACCGATGTGCACGTGCGAAAAAAAGTGTCAGTGACTGGGGACGGGGTGGATAAGATCATGTGAGCATCAATGAGCAATGTGCTTACTACAGGGGAACGCTATTTTTCTGACACATGCTTTGATACGGGGATTGGTGGTGGTAACTCGGGATCGTTTCACAAACTGAATTTTTAAGCATGTTGTAATAAATAGCCACCAGAGGCTTCAATTCCCAGATAGATAATTTTAATTCTATGCAGAGTGTTTTTTAATTTTGTGCAGGGACTTTTTAATTCTCTCCAGGGAGTTTATGCACGAACCACTTTGCCACAATGTTTTAATTCTGTACAGAGTTTTTAATTTCCGCAGGGAAGATACACAGAACACTCCCTGCAGGCAAAATAAGACTGCACAGGAAAGTGAAATCTATGGAGAGAATTTATGAATATTTGCAGATTTGGCTTACTGCATAATTTAAACCATATCTGGACAAGAAAGGAAGCAGTGTTATTAGTAGAGAACTGTAACCCAGAACTCCAACATTATATATTGTTTCGAGATTAATAGTATAATAAGTTTAAAGTAGGGTCGGAATATAATACCTTACACCCAGGACGACTGTATTTAGATTAAATTTTATCATCGATGATTGGTGCAGTGTGGATAAAACTCTATGCAAGATTGTATTCTTTTTAGCCATGCACTCATCAGTGGTACGTCGTCAGAGCACATACTTAATAAAAATTGAAGTCACCTTACGTACATTTCAACCTGGGAAAAATGATGTGAGAGTTCCATTAGCGTGGTCATAGTTATTTTGGTACAAGTTAGAAGTTTCCCATACTGTCCAGCTGAAAGGCGACAAACTCATATTCAATGCGTACATTAATGTAACTCATTTTTGTTCATACTTAAACCTAAGCACTACTATTATTACCTTGCATGTTGGTCCTTTTGAATGGCCAGTTATCCACATTGAGACAAGTGTGTAGGATCTGAGCTTTAACTAGCTATATGGTAGATTAAGAAATCATATCTGTATGGATTGTCCTTTCTGTTTTCCACTACAGGTCATTTTCAAAGTTACCAAGTAAATGAACGTATCTCTAGTCATGGCCTCCACATCTGCATTTCAGTCTTATTTGGTGTTCACACAAGGTGACGTGAAAGTGCAAGATCACACCGAGGGGCCTTAACCAAAACGAATATCGATCGTTACAAGTTTGATTGTAGGACGTTTTGAATTCTCAGCCAGAGGCTTTTTTCAGTCTCTGCAGATGGTTCATAAAGAAAATAGTCTGCGAGCAATTTGCTTTCTTACTTTGCCCTAAACACTGACGTTAACCTCATTTGCGGACAACCGTATGCTTCTCGTCTTTACATGCGAGCTGGATAATCTATCAGGCCCATACATTCCTACGCTAAAGTCATCTCACCACACCTTGAATGTTTTTTTCCCTTTTTGGCCAAGGGGAAACTATTCCATCATTCTTTGCTTGTAGAAGCCCTTGATATATTTTTAAGATTTGAGATATGATTTGTGACAGTGTACATGTGTAAAGTTCAGTCTCCTTTATTGAATCAATATTCCAGCATGCTGGAAGAATGAATGGAATATTGCCCTGAGGCTCGTTTATTCAGAGTAAAGTCCATTGGAGCTTTTCGGCTCTGGTCATCTGAATCTAGTATTGTAGAATCGAGGGGGATGCCCCTCTCCTAGACTATAAATTCTTAGCCTGGAATACAGGATCGTGGGCTCATTGAATCAGAATCAGAATCAGAATCATTTTATTTGACATATAGATAACAAATTGTACAAGAATATATGCAACAAAATAGATAAGATAACATTGTTTTGAAACAATCTAAGCAGAACAAAATATGTCAGGAGACTTCAGCTAAGGATATTACATCCGCTCTCGCTGAGGCCACATACAAAGAAGAGATGACTTTTTTACAGCATTCACATTGCAGATCCAAAACACTAATGCTGAGAAAAGAAAATACAATAATGAGATTTTAACTTATTTCCAGAGGAACAATAGCTTCATGATTGTTGCATACATAACAGTTAGGTATGGTACACTAACATTGATATTTACTCACAAAATATGAATTACTGCATTTTGAAAAGCCAAAGTATGAATGTGTTAGAATTTTGTCTTAAATGCAGGGAGGGATATTTTGGAGTAAATGAGGAATGTAGTAGCGAATACAATTTTTGAATGTTGCTTTTTTAGGGGCACGGATAATAGGTCTTTCTCTAGAACGTGTAAAATGAGGGTGTGATACAAGAGTAAATTCAAACATATTTTCAAAATAACTTGGAACTTCACATTTAGTGTAACGGTAATAGAACTTGAGTGCCTTTAACTGCAGAATATCATGTACCTTTAAAACATTCAGCTGCTTAAATAAGGAATCTGTATGGGCATTATACCCAGCATTACATATGAGACGTATCACTTTCTTTTGCAACATGAAAATTCGATCAAAAAAATAACCCCATACAAGAATACAATAATTTAGATGTGATAGGAATAGGGAATTGTACATTAAAAGTAAAGTTCTTGTGGGAAGATACTGTCCAAGTTTTTTGAAAATTCCAACCACTTTAGAAAGTTTTTTGCCAATTTTAGATAAATGGGAAACATCTAGCTTGTCATGACAGCTTTATAAAGCTGTGGTCCAACAAACATCTATTCGCAATGTTATAGGGAATCTATTTCAGGTGTATCACCGTGTCTTTATTTGATTTGATTTATCATCATCGTCGTTGTTGTCATCATGATGATTACTTATATTATCATCATTGTGATTGACGTCACAGTATAGTACAACATCGAATGGTGGGGCCAGGGTTTCAGTTTACATGTAACCCCAATGTCCTGTTTATACAGAGTAACATTTGTCAATTCATAAACATTATGACAATAACAATCACTTAGGATTAGAGTCATCATAACATCACTCACAGTTATTAGCATCAAAATATCAAATACAGTTCCCAGCTGAGTAACATCAACTAGGATCAGGATGTACGAATAACCAAATAATTATTTTCAAATACCGCTATAAAGTTTGTAAACGTTAAATCCACTTACAAAAAATGCAAAGTAGAATGGGTTTCTGTGACCCTGATATAAGGAATACCGTAAAACGAAAAAAAAATATATAAAAAGCTGTAGGAATGGAATTGTGGATTTTCGTTTTAGTCATATTGATCCCACAGAATATAATACAAAGGAGTTCAAGATCAATGAAACTGTCAAGATCAAGGCAGCCAATTAGATATTAATGTCAAGGTCATTCATATTTTGCACTGGAGGTTCATGATGAAATATACTTACTTTAAGTTTGCTGCAATTACTTAACATGAGGCATGAATTGCGTCACCTTTGTGGCTCTCATTCTAGAGATACGGTGTCCGCAAGACATATTTTTGGCGGGGGGGGGGGGGGGGGTCAACAATTGATTATGCAAAATTACGTCAAATTTAATTCCAAGATTTAATGCATTTAAATTGTACATTAAAATTAGAATAAAAGAGCACAGTATAATTCTACACATATGTCGACGGCATTTTGCTCAATCAAACTTGTGAATGTTTTATTCTTATTGGTTCATAGTTTGTAATTCTGGACCATTGAGGTATGTGATGTCCAAACGTGATGACACGTAGGCATAACAAGGTAACAACGGATTGCACACTGACTATCACTATAGCTTGCTTACATGGCTGCAGACTGGTAATGTGTTCGTATATTCAACTCATTCTTCTATCTTACTGTGCAATTGTTTTTTTTTTGGGGGGGGGATTGGATTTTGCAAAAGTCTGTCTCCCGAATTTAATTTTTAGTAGCAAGACTGCAACCAGTAGCTCTGTGTTACGTTTGCCGCCACCTTTCTGTATTTATGCTAACTGCCATAAGAAACCAAAGTTGTGTATTTCAAGTGCACAAAAATAAACCTTAGTAATACAATTATGGTAATACTCAATTAGCAGAATATTATTTATATTGTTCAAATAATGTGAACCTATTTTCAGTGCCTATCATAACATGGCTTGTGGTCAACTTGATACTACAACTGGCCATTGAATCACGACTATGGTATGGCACTTGATTATTTTATCAGTGCAAAGGTGGGCCATAGCCAGAAGACTGGTCAATAAGTCAGGGCTTGAAATTGGATCTCGCGACTGATCAGTGCAGGTCAAACCACAGCTGCCACGCAATAATTGGACTGTGAATAAGGTTTCATGGGATGAAACACTAGTGTGCAGAAACATTGTTATTTGCAACGTTAAGCGATAAGCAAGATCATAGATAAAATGTGGTTTCCGCCAGCCATGGCGTCTAGCCTGGAACTACATAGTGTGATTATAAAATGTGATGAGTAAAGCGTATTGCAGTTTTGCTGTAATATGATCCCTGACATTGAAAATTAAAGGACAAGGCTCATTAAAAAACATAAACAAAACAAAAACAAACAAAAAACCCAAAACAAAAAAGAAAACAAAGAACAAAAAACGAAAAAAAAAAACAAACAAACAAAAAAAAAAAAACAACAAACAAAAAACAAACAAACAAACAAACAAACAAACAAACAAACAAAAAACTTCTGGTGGAACATGTTCTGCCGGAGGTGGGGTTTAGATTTAACAGTCTAACTGACATTATCATTTTCTGCAAAAATGAAGTACTGCAAATGCGAGGAAAGTGCAAACTAAAACCTTCACCAGTGGTGGCACAAAAAGTGCAATTCTCAACAGTAGTGGTTTAGTCAATGTTAATACAAAGACTTATCCTTTATGTTTTTCATTTTCTTCAATGTGCCCTACAAAGATATGAAAAGGTTGCATTTACCTACACGAGAGATCATTAGAATACTTTGGAAGTATATTGTTTGTTGATATGCAATATCTAAGGTAATACAAGCAGCTCAATAATAATAATGCAAATTTCATTCATGAAAAAGTGCATCTGAAATTAGCCCCCTAATGCTAAAATCAACAATTTTTGTTTTTAATGAAAGACACACAGTTAATCTGACAGGCGATTTCTTTGTGTTTCTTCTTTATAATTTGCAGTAAACATATTACATGTATTTATTAACTTATTAATTTTTTATCCATGAAATTTAGATGGTGAACGTGTGATGAATGCAAATGAGATTACTTTAAAAGTATGAATTATAGTAAAACAAAACAAATGTCGTTTGTACATAGCTTGTATTCGTTAATGTATTCGACTAAAACTTAATTTCCCCTAATATTTGATGCACCTAAACACACTTTTCTTGACAGCTATTTTCATTATTTCACTTGGGGAAAATGTGTGGTTTAAATACGAAAGCTGTGAAACAGACCCCAAAACTTGGACAGTTTGCCAAGCTGACCCTTCAAATGTTTACGAGATCGCCACCTTGAAAAAAAAAAAAAAGAAAGAAATCTAAACTGAAGAAAAGCGGTTTTTCTGGAAAGTAATTGATTGCTTTCCAGACTATGTAGATAATCACTATCAACGTGTAGTAATCGAAGGTCATTCATCTGCTTCGGACAGAGTAAACGCTGGGGTGCCAAAAGGTTCAGCACTTGGTCATCTTCTTTTTTATTACATAGTAATGATATTGTGGACCTAGTTCAATGCAAAATAAGGCTTTTTGCAGATGATTGATTGAATGATTTTATTTGGAAGTCAGCAGCTCATACAAAGTACATGTACAGGTAAAAATGAATAAAAGTAGCACAAATTGACAATATACAATGTGTTGACCTCCCGGGATAACCCCCAAAGTCAAAATCAAGACTTATTTACAGGGGGGTCCCTGATACTACATTATACATAGAGGTTGATAATCCGGCGATTGCAGCAGGAATTATTAACTATGATCTGTCTTCCTTGCATCAGTGGAGTGAAATTGGCACGTTGCTTTTCATGCTTGGAAAATAGACGCAGTGTTCATCTCTTGTAAACTTACACCAACAGCCCACCCCTCTAGTTTTCCAAGATCGCGTTCTTCAAAATGTGAGACAACATAAATATTTGGGTGTTATTCTGAGATCGGAATTGAGATGGTCGGATCACATTACTGAGATTACAAATAAGGCAAATAATATGGTTAATTTTATAAAAAGTCTTAAGTATAACTTAACTGGACAGACTCTCGAGAATATTTACATTTGTTTCATTAGACCTGTATTAGAATAAGCCCTTCCTGAATGGGACGGCTGTACAACCACAGACAAGGAAAAAATTGAACAAGTTCAGTTGAATGCCGCAAGTAATGTATCGGGCGCGATGCCCGGTCATACGGCCAAACTGCCGCAAGTAATGTATCGGCACAATGCACGGTCATACGGCCAAACTGCACGGGCAGCTTGGCGCGATTTCACTTTGCAAAGCGTAGATAAATGTCCACATTATTTCTTATCTATAAACTGGTCCGTAATCTCGGTCCTGAATTACAATGCTCTCTTCTGTTTGCAAAACTTTCCAACAAGAAGCATGGCGTTGCAGTATGGTAGGTCTTGAAGGTGCTGGCTGTGACATTTCTGTGTAGATTTTCTTAAAAATTAACTGTGATATATAAGCTAATGTGTATATATATATATATATATATATATATATATATATATATATATATATATATATATATATATATATATATATATATATATATATATATATATATATATATATATATATATATATATATCTTCAACAGTGCCTGTTCACAATAAAGAAATAGAGTTGTACAGTTCCCTGTAAGGTGCAGATTCCATAGATTTTAAATGAAGCTCCTATATTGTATATAAGTTTTATCTATTTTGAAGTGTTCTTTACTTTTATACATTGTAAATATGACGATGATAAAAATTTTCTACACGGTAAACCAAAAGTGCACGATGTACTTGTCCTTACGCTTTCTAGAGTTTTCTCCCAATGAGTGGTTTATGTCTAGTTATAGCGCGGGGGACAAAAATTATTAAGATTATGATATTGATGATTGTTTACACCGGTTGAAAGCAAACTTTAAATGGGTAAGATACTTGGACGCATCATGGAACAAACCCCGTTCCATCGATGCCCGTTGTAAAGGGGTAGTTTTCCTAATAAAATTATTATTATTATTATTATTATTATTATTATTATTATTATTATTATTATTATTATTATTATTATTATTATTATTATTATTATTATTATTATTATTATTATTATTATTATTATTATTATGCCAATATACGTATGTCCGAAACACGTCGGACATTAGATGTTCCTCATTTTTAAACTCGCACTGATCTTCACAACAAATCTTTCTTTCCTTCCAGAGTCAGGTTGTGGAAAGAAAATTTTCCGCAGACAGGCTGTTGGATGAACTCCTTTTATATATTCGTAATGCAGCCTTGCTCCAGAAATTTAAGTTTAAAATTCTTACAACTGTTGCGAGACCTGTACTTTTCCCTAACCTACTAAATATAGGTAATAGTTTTCTCTCTATTTTCCACACCCGGTTTCGTTTGGCGCTTCTCAACTGAATTCCCATCTTTAAAAATTGGTGTTAAGAATTCTCTTAGCGGCGCCCGTGGGTCGGATAATAAGTACCTGTTACATTTCTTTTTTGGTCCTTTTTATACGATCCACAGGTCGCAGCTACAATCAACGATTTCTACCCTTACCCCATGTACTTTATAAACTCTTTTGTATAGTTCTGCAAATTGTTCTCTGACTGACAAGATAAAATATTTTAGCAGTACAAGAACACATGTCGAGGACGTATCGACTACAAAACGATTCAACCTTAGTGGCATTGATTATGCCTGATCTACGATCCAGACATATTCCTTTGTGCGTCACTAATCTATTTTACTTTACATTCAAGTTGTAATAATTCATAATGCACAATTGAGAATGCACAGAACATACACATATATCCTTGCTATTCAAATACACAGTCATTTTTCCCTTCCAAGAGTACTGTTTTAATTACCATTTGTTGCAAACTACATTGCCCTGCTGTCTGTCTTGCCCCCTTATATGTCGCCTTACAAACCACGGTGCCCCGCTGTCTGTCTTCCTCTCTTATATGTCGCCTTACAAACTACATTGCCCTGCTGTCTGTCTTGCTCTCTTATATGTCGCCTTACAAACCACAGTGCCCTGCTGTCTGTCTTGCTCTCTTATATGTCGCCTTACAAACCACGGTGCCCCGCTGTCTGTCCTGCCCTCTTATATGTCGCCTTACAAACCACAGTGCCCCGCTGTCTGTCTTCCTCTCTTATATGTCGCCTTACAAACTACATTGCCCTGCTGTCTGTCTTGCTCTCTTATATGTCGCCTTACAAACCACAGTGCCCTGCTGTCTGTCTTGCTCTCTTAAATGTCGCCTTACAAACTACATTGCCCTGCTGTCTGTCTTGCTCTCTTATATGTCGCCTTACAAACCACAGTGCCCTGCTGTCTGTCTTGCTCTCTTATATGTCGCCTTACAAACCACGGTGCCCCGCTGTCTGTCCTGCCCTCTTATATGTCGCCTTACAAACCATAGTGCCCCGCTGTCTGTCTTGCTCTCTTATATGTCGCCTTACAAACTACATTGCCCTGCTGTCTGTCTTGCTCTCTTATATGTCGCCTTACAAACCACAGTGCCCTGCTGTCTGTCTTGCTCTCTTAAATGTCGCCTTACAAACTACATTGCCCTGATGTCTGTCTTGCTCTCTTATATGTCGCCTTACAAACCACAGTGCCCTGCTGTCTGTCTTGCTCTCTTATATGTCGCCTTACAAACCACAGTGCCCCGCTGTCTGTCTTGCTCTCTTATATGTCGCCTTACAAACCACAGTGCCCTGCTGTCTGTCTTGCTCTCTTAAATGTCGCCTTACAAACTACATTGTCCTGCTGTCTGTCTTGCTCTCTTATATGTCACTTTACAAACCACAGTGCCCCGCTGTCTGTCTTGCCCTCTTATATGTCGCCTTACAAACCACAGTGCCCTGCTGTCTGTCTTGCCCTCTTATATGTCGCCTTACAAACCACGGTGCTCTGCTGTCTGTCTTGCTCTCTTATATGTCGCCTTACAAACCACGGTGCCCCGCTGTCTGTCTTGCCCTCTTATATGTCGCCTTACAAACCACGGTGCCCTGCTGTCTGTCTTGCTCTCTTATATGTCGCCTTACAAACCACGGTGCCCCGCTGTCTGTCTTGCCCTCTTATATGTCGCCTTACAAACCACGGTGCCCCGCTGTCTGTCTTGCTCTCTTATATGTCGCCTTACAAACCACGGTGCCCCGCTGTCTGTCTTGCTCTCTTATATGTCGCCTTACAAACCACAGTGCCCCGCTGTCTATCTTGCCCTCTTATATGTCGCCTTACAAACTACATTGCCCTGCTGTCTGTCTTGCCCTCTTACATGTCGCCTTACAAATCACATTGTCCCGCTGTCTGTCTTGCTCTCTTATATGTAGCCTTACTCTTTGGTAGTTGTGCAACTACTGCTAGATATTATTTTGTGGTTGTGTAACATTTATGCGTTTCGTTTTGTCCTGTGATTATTGTATTCTTATAAGAGAGATTTGAATAGGAATAAGGTCTTTTTCCCAATTGTAGACAGGAAACGCAAATATTTTTGGAATGTTGAATTGTTAAGTAAGATATGTTTCAGGTTATATCCAACCTGGCAAAGTGACTTCACGGCTGGGCGGAATATCACAGAAATGTGCACTCCTACGTAATAAACCTATCTACTCAATTGACTACAAGGCTTTGCAGAGATTCTCTGACATTAAGATGGAAATGTACATTCAGAAGCGTTTGGGGTAAAATGTGTGTTTGTGTGTGTGTGAAACTTTCATATATTTGAAAAATATTCAACATAAAATGGTAAAATTATGATGTCATTTTATGCATCTACAGAAACGTAAAGGGATTTTTCATAACTACATCTGTTTTTTTTACAATGGTGATACAAAAATTGCAAAAAGGCTGATTTGTCAAAACAAAGAAAGTTGGTGGACTCTTTATTTTCGACACACTTTTAAAAAACAACTGAAAATTTCTTAAAAGATGTTGACTGCTTCTAGAAATCATTCTACATGATCAAACAAGTTTGCGCCTACTTCTTTGTTTGAAACAGAATCCTGCGACACAAAATCCAGCCATTACACGTAAAATTCAAAATTCGTGTGAAGAAAAGACCTATTGAACTGTTAAAACCTATTATATAATTGATCAATCCAATAGGCCTGTCGCAAACATTTTTCCATTTTCGTTGACTACATAGGCTAGCAGACGGAGCAGATGAGGGAGCCATACACAATTGTGTTGTTACTGGCAGTACCGAAAGTCAAAGTTGTGCGGGGCTGATTTGTTTTTGTGCTGTTTTGTGCATGTTTGCAGCAAATAAGCAGATTGTCAATTTCACGACTATTGAATCGAGTCTTTAGAAATATTAAAAGGTAACGTGTCAAAAAGATTTTTTTCTTGACGGCTCGCTTTTCTGGGACCAACGTCTTCAACTTCAGACTTGCTTTAAGCTTGTAGTAAACCCGTGAAATCCGATTTTAGTTAAACATATTGATACCGGATAGTGTTATGCAAGATTATCTATAATCCAGAGCATAAAATCCGATTTAGCAGAATAGAAAATAGCTGCTTGTTTTTACGGGGAGTATGAACCAGCGTGTTAATGGATTGCACTCAACATTTTACTCAAATGCGAGATTCACCAAGAGTTTTTAAAAGCATATAGGATGGTGTATCCCGTGCTTTGCTGATCTCTGTGTCACGAGGTCAGTGAGTAGCGAGGCTCCTACGAATTCTGAGGGCGGATGAGTATTGTAAAACCGGAAGTGGCACACTATAGCAGACGCTGCGCGTTTGGGTATCAGTCAAACAGTTACTATTGTGCATAGGCCTGTGTATTATTGTTAGATCATAGCTTCCTTTGTGATGTGGATAGTAAAGTTTTGTATCTTGTTTTACAAAGGCGTGCTAATGGTTACAAACTAACTACGCACTTGCACAATCATTCTATAAGAAGGTGGAGCTTGGTAGCTTGACATATTCGGAATTTACGCTTGGACGCATTAAAAGATTGAAAAAATAAGGACTCATTTAGTTCACGCGTTAATCCACTTAACGCTATCGTAATTAATTTAACGTGTGCATGAGTGTGTCAGTTAATGTGACTGATGCGTGAACTGATTGGTCGAAAATAAAAACATTGAACTTTCCTGTTTGTTCGTATAAAGTGTGAAATAAAAGGCGCGTAAAATATCGAGACTGGTTTGACCAAGTATATCTGCATTAAAAGAGGAGAATCAATAATAGAATTGTAGTTTGACGGCACTGCACATAGATGAATCGATCGAAAACAGTACAACGCACACAACAAAAGACACCGAATCCTGATATGTTACATGCAAGCATTGGTACGCTACCCGTGAATCAAGACAGCAGATAAACCTCAGGGAATTGATGTGTGTGCACAACCAAGAGTTTCCCAAGATACAGCATTGTCCTGGAAGGACGGAACGAAATGTGCAAACGATTAAAAATTCTTTGCAGTTATTGTGGCGTTAAAGAAAAAAAGCAGGTTGCCTGACTGAATGATGTAGACCTATGCTTGCTTGGAAAACGCAACTAAAGAGCAACGGGTTCACGGTCAACAACAAGCCAGGCATCTTTCACCCATACTTAAACAGAGAACAGGACATTATAACGAATTCAATAAAGCACTAAACAAAGGAAAAAAGGACAACCAAAATAACAATAAAAAATAAATAAATAAAAAAAAAAAGCGCCAATCGCCTAGCCGAAATGAGAAACCTGCATTTCCAGTCTACCAAAGTTCCATTCTAAAACAAGAATGGTGTAACGGGGAAAGGTGTGCATAGATGCCATACAATAATCTATACAGTCCAGTTAAACGTATTTAATCCAGGATAATTCCTGTACTGTATTCGGAGATGTCCCGTATCGGGGACCGTTCATATGTATCTCCACCACTTACAAAGGAGTGCCGACAATTTTTTTTTTGTATCCACGTAACTGCTGGATCTCGAACAACCAGCAACATTCGACACCATCCACCCAGCCGAAATTTAAGACGTACCTATCCACTTTACCAAATCCCCATTCTTAGAAGCAATGGTTCATTAGAGGTAGGTATAGATTCCAGCAGCTCCTTGTCCCAGATTACTATCTATCTATCTATCTATCTATCTATCTATCTATCTATCTATCTATCTATCTATCTATCTATCTATCTATCTATCTGTCTGTCTGTCTGTCTGTCTGTCTGTCTGTCTGTCTGTCTGTCTGTCTGTCTGTCTGTCTGTCTGTCCGTCCGTCCGTCCGTCCATCCATCCATCCATACGTCAGTCTGTATAACCTCTGCTTTTGCATGCAGGACTATCGTCACAAACCTAGTTTTTACATTAAATCGGCCACCATTTTAATTAATGTAGGGGCATCTAAAAAGCAGCGGAACTTTAACACATGTCCACCATAAAGGCTTGCCAAAACCTGTCTTCACAAAATACGAGATTCACATTGTAATAACCACTATGAAAATTAAGGATTAAAGTTAAAACAGTTCCTTGGGGATACTTTTCAAGTGCAATTACTCTATTATATGTGCACATTGATATTCACGGAGCATTTACATGGATCTGTCGAAAGGGTTACTTTCACGCGTATGACAGAGTCGTGCGAATGTTTGGAAGTTCACTCTTAAAACCATGTGTATACTGCATTTTGATGAAACAGCTTAAAGTCTCACCAGCTTTAAAAGTACCCAAAGCGATAGATTTTGTGGCCTCAAGTTCTAAAACTATAGTATGCAAAGCACTAGTTTCATCCTTTGTCAAGAATCATCTTCACAGGTTGCCTTTAAATTAAAAAGCAACCATAGAACTGCCTGTAAGCTGAAGATTAATTAGAAATTGTCATATCAAAGTCATTTTATGCATTCGCTTCCTTTGAAGTAATTTGCATTGCTTATGCAGTTCATTTCTTGAGAGAGTTCAATTAGGCGTTTTCTGTTCCCCACTCGTTTTGGAAATTAATGCGTGTCCTAATTAAAACTACGCAAAGACAACTCTTCGTTTCGTAGCCCAATAAATAGTCTACAACTACACAAAGGCAACCCTTCCTTTTGTAACCCAAGGAATAGTCTACAACTACACAAAGGCAACCCTTTCTTTTGTAACCCAAGGAATAGTCTACAACTACACAAAGGCAACCCTTCCTTTTGTAACTCAAGGAATAGTCTACAACTACACAAAGGCAACCCTTCCTTTTGTAACCCAAGGAATAGTCTACAACTACACAAAGGCAACCCTTCCTTTTGTAACCCAAGGAATAGTCTACAACTACACAAAGGCAACCCTTCCTTTTGTAACCCAAGGGATAGTCCACAACTACAAACAGACAACTCCTCCTTTTGTAACCTATATGAATCCGCTACAAGTAAGCAAAGACATCCCTTCCTTTTGTAACTCAAAGAATCCTCTACAACTACATGAACACAATCCTTCCTTTTGTATCCTGAGGATTCCTCTACAACTACACGAAGACAAGCCTTTCTTTTGTAGCCCCAGGAATCGTCTACAATTACACAAAGGCAACTCTTCCTTTTATTACACGATATTTTCTCTACAACTTACGCAAAGACAACCCTTCCTTTTTTTACCTAAAGAATCCTCTACACGTACAATGTGCAGACATTTTCATATTACAATATCCAAACCATGTATACAGTGCCTCACTGAGTACAACGTAAAACATTGTTGACAATCGTAAGCACAGATCAGCCGTTTGTAATCTAGAGAGTAACGCCAACTTATGATCCCCTTCGAACAAGGCGAGGTATACAGCTTTGCCCATGTTTTATAATTTCAGTAAGAATGAGCATCAACTTTACAAAGAATCATAAGTATGATATGAAGTCTGTGCTTTTCATTTGCTTTGTACAGTAACTCTATGACGTTTCCGGAAAATTTGTTTTCCCGATGTCTTCTTCCTGTTTTTCCCAGTTTACAAATATGCTTACCTTTCACATAATATTTGTACTTCATATCACGTTAGTTCACAGTTTGTCTTAAAGCAGTATAGCGGTCAAGAAAACGCCTCTGTAGTGACACCCATAAGTCAGAGGCATCAAAATGCAACGAATATTTCAATTTTCAACTTCCCGCTGCCGTGCAAGCAGTTGTTATAGCTGGCCATCTCAGGGTGCCACCATTATTAGCCGGTAAGCTTCTCCACATGCACCCACCAAAAAAACATCACATGACACACATACACACACACACGCCGGCGCGATATATATATATATATATATATATATGTATATATATATATATTTAACTCAGGAGGGAGTATCTTGTGTTGCTGCCTCTTCAAATACAATCCATATGGTAGACTGATTCAGACAAATCCTCTCAACCTTCTCTATGTACACTTGGTTTTATTTGTGGAAGGTTTATTCATAATTCATGTTTGAAATGCTCTTAGGCAATAATGCTTCCACATTGACATATCTTTGTCACCACCCGTCAGCTGTTGCCTGAGCAAACTTTGTGCAGCGAGACACGAGGTAATTACTGCCCTCGGTACAGGTTGACTGCACGCCAAGGGACTCGGATGTCAGCTTCACCAGATTTGGACGATCGTCATCGCGACGTCGCCAAGAGTGGGCAGTCGGTCATTCGGAGTTCACAAATTTTGAACCAATGCGAATTTGCATATCATACAGCTGTTCCCTTCAATGTCATCATTATGCTATACACATGGAGCCATTATATGGAAAGCGTATTATTTGGTATGGTTTCCTCTACTTAAGTCCAAATAAAATATTATAGCTAAATTGTCACCCATCCCATTTAACCATGGCAGTTATGTATGTGCATCACACATTTCAACTGTAACGCATATTTCCACATTGGAAATGTGGTTTAAAACAAATTTTTAAAAAATCCTTCAAAGGTGTTTTCGGAACGAAATAATAATACTATAGAATGTTGCTCAGAGAATGTCCGTGTGTAGTAACGTCAATAATCCATTCTGCCTCTGGCCGTTGCAATTGGTGACTTTCACCGCGGGCTACTCGTTCCCTGAATTTTGAAGGATGAGCTGCGCCTCACGGCTGATAAAATCATTGGTAATTTTGAGAACGTAGCCGTGGCGCAATTTAAGCCACCCCATTCAAGTCCTTATGGGACCACAAAAACGATCAGAATGACTCTCAGGCTTTTATCCAGGCCTTGTCTCATGAATGCCTTATATGCAATGATGTTCACAGTGTAAATATTTGAATGCATTCTTAGCATCAGTAGCATCGTATAGTATCAACAGGAACATTTAACTTTCACATCTCTAAACCTACTTGATCAGTTTAAAAGGGGCCCAAGAAATTGACGCAAAAAAGGACATGATTTAAATGGGTAGATAAACAGATAGAAAGATAGATGTATAGATAGATATAAATTATAAATATATGTTAATTTTAATATTGAGCGCCCTTGAAAGGACAAACTTTCATACATTTTTAAAATATATTTTATTTTCAATAGTAATTGGGGAGTTTATTGCTTGATTGTGATGGATCCTAGACTCGTGGTTATAATACACTATCATTACGTAGATGCGGCACCTAGCGGGAAAAGGCGAAGGTACATCGGCAGGTCGACCTATTGATATACTGTTTATTTACATTGTAATACCCGCCAGCTTATTCGACGTATTTTCTATTATTAACACTTTCTTTGCTTCTAAATGGTGAAAATATGGGTAAACAATCACCTCCGATTTCAATGTGGGTCATTTAATGTTCATTTTAATGCCCGTTAGATCATCCCAAGCTCAGTAATACAGTATCAGCTCAGTGCAGCAGCAAAACAAGGATACTTGATATAGCCATAGGCCTGCGGCGTATAAGGCATTCTGAATGTTCCACCTTTGGTGATAAAAGCCAATATGCACCAAATCCCATATAGGCCTAAGTAGTCTCAAAATATTTATCCAGTTACACGAAAACATAACACTGCCGCATGCTGGCATTGTAACTCACTGGTCGTGATCAGCGTTTCTCAAGCGTGACCTAGATTCATCTGTATACAGCGAAGTTCCGGGAAATCAAGGGATCCGTCCTTATCACAAAGAAGCTGATTCGCTGCTTCATCTTGACAGGTGAGGTGGTGAGATTGTATGACTTTCCGGTAAAGACCAACGAACCTTTTTGGTATCACTTCAGCAAATTTTGTGAAGATAAAATCTGTAATGATTTTCTTCCAGAATGGCTGACATACAACTCACAAAAGAGGACATTGAAGGCGCTAAATTAGGGGATAGGACTCCATATCAGCTGCGAGTTCAAGTGCTGAAATTTTTATTGGCTTGTCGCATGATTAATACGTCAAAACTAAAGACAAACGCTCAGCTGGTAGCTCAGTGGATAAATAAATAAATAAATAAATAAATAAATAAATAAGTAAATAAATAAATAAATAAATAGATAAATAAATAAATAAATAAATAAATAAATAAATAAATAAATAAATAAATAAATAAATAAATAAATAAATAAGTATTTTAAAAGGAAACGTTTTAGATTATTTTTTCGTAAATAAAGATATAAACAGCGAATGAATGAATAAATGAATAAATGAATGCTTTTTTTAAATCCGTTTTTTTAAAAGAAAATGGTCATCTGTCATGATAATGTCAAAAGCTGGAAGAACTAAACAAGTTGCATCTCAAATTGTTTTGAACGTCAATAGATCAACCTTTGTTCTAAATCTGTATTGTTAACTGAATCACTTCAGACCCAGCTTTTTCGGGTGGTATATGTTGCTTCGCCCTTTGCTCAAGTGTGTGTGCCAAAATAAAGTGTCATAAAAATTGTCTTAAGGCGGTGGGAAACCCCTGAAAGTGGCTTCACTTTTGAGGTGAAAATTTAAAAAAATAAAATAAAATAAACACCAATATTTATCAAGACTATATCAATTTGATAACAAAGGTTCAGAGAATTACGAGTAATCTGCAACGAAAACTCAACCTAAGTTTAAAATTGCTAAATAAACAATGCGGTTTTGGGGGGGGGGATTACCTTTTCTCCATTTTTTTTGGGGGGGGGGGGAGGGGGTCTTCATCTAGAAAAATATTCAAGATATATTTTCCAATTTTTGTCTCCTGTGATCAAAAGATATATATCTACAAAAACATGTCAGGGATTGTTGATACGTTCATTATTTTTTTTCCAAGATGAAAACACATTGTCTGAAAAACTTACAATTTTTAAAGGGCCATTCAAGTATTGTGTATGTAAGAAGCGGGGAGGGGGTTCAGTGGACAGTATGGCATGGGTACGGGGGGGGGGGCGAAAAAACTCTTTTGAAGGCACGTGGAATGATTCACTCACTGAAAATTTTGAGTTTTAAAGTAAATTCAACGAAAGTTATCTTCCGACTCATAGTGACATGTATAAATTTGTCACACCACCATTTGAGTTTTCTGGTTTAGTTTTTTTGTTTTTGTTTTTGTTTTGTTTTTGTTTTTTTCGTTTTTTGTTTATTTGGTTTATTTTGGTACTACATGTTGGCTTTTTTCTTCTTTTTCATTTTCATGGTATCTTTTTTATTGTTTTAACATATTTCTATTCATTTATTTATTTACTTATTTGTTTATTTATTTACCCCAAATTTATGTATGAAGATATATATTGTCTTCACCACATTATGTTTCATTTTATCATCTGTCTGTCTATCTATCTATCTATCTATCTATCTATCTATCTATCTATCTATCTATCTATCTATCTATCTATCTATCTATCTATCTATCTATCTATCTATCTATCTATCTATCTATCTATTTATTTAAAGGGGTGTCTATCAAAACAGACGTTTCTTGATATTTGCATTAATCATACACAGGGTCTCACAGCTGCCAGGACTCTGACAAAGACATGAAACCTCCCTAGGCCTTCCATTATGTAAATCTGTAGAAATGAACCTTGAGAAGAAGTATTGGCAAACAAATCTCCATATCAAGAAACAGACACGTGAGAAGATGTGACAAATATACCAATGTTGTGATGACTCTAAACCGTGACTATCATTGCCAGCCTGCCTGAAATAAAATCATACCATACCATGATATCATATCAGACATCCAAAGATGAAAAATGAACGCTCCCTGCATCTTTGCTGGCATATGAAAGCCCACAAAGGAATGCAGTCAAGCGACAGATGATGAGCAAAGTTTCAACCTTCGTTATAATTAGATTTACACTTTGTCAGCACAGATGGTCAGCTAAATATGATACTAATTAAGTATCCTTTGATATAACAAAATTCGTCCGATAAAAAGTGTCCCTGTATTTGAATGCTAACTGGACACGCTCACCTGGGTTGCGTCGTCTGCACGCTATGGCTGCATGCCGTTTACATACTGTAGATTCATTGAGTGATTTTATTTTTTTAAGCAAACTATCGACTTTTTTGTAACATCGAAGTGAATTTAGACAGGAAACATACGCAAAATCAAAGATCTAGGCGAATACGTGTTGTAAACAATACCATATTGCGCAAAAATACTGATGTTCCGGTTGCCCCTCTGCGCTGCCATTGTAATGTAATGACACTTGCTACCGCCTGTGGAGTTTCGACCTGTCAATTTATAGCAGCCGCTAGATAGGCACTTCTGCGCATGCTCGTGGGAATGGTGTATAAAACGTTAATGGGGAAATATTCATGTCTTTTTTTTTTTTTTTTGGTTTGTTTTTTGTTTTGTTTTTTGTTTTTTGTTTTTTGTTTGTATTGTTTGTTTTGTGTGTGTGTGTGTGCGTGTGTGTGTGTGTGTGTGTGTGTGTGTGTGTGTGTATGTGTGTGTGTGGGTTTTTTTTGGTTTGTTTTCGTTATTATTGGCTTTGAGTGACCTCCAAAGGTCATAGTGACATATGGGCATATGTCTTGGTGGTGGTAAATCCTGTTACTTTTATGTAAAAAATTATGTCTTTATACATGACTGCCATAGTCCTCTTGTCTATTATTTTCACCACGCAAATATGCATTTTTTCTCTCTCTCTGAGATGGCACATGGATATACATGGAACTTTTTTCAGAGTAAGTTTGAATTTAAATATTGCAATTTTGCATGGTCGCACAATAAAACATAATGTATTTCATATAAATTATCTAAGTTTTTTCATTATAAGCAATAACTGGTAACACATTATGTATCCATGTATCTGCTACTATTTCACGCTCATACATTCTTTGAATGCAAGTGGGTTGTCTACTAAATACAAGGCGAAGGCAAGCAGCCGCCATCACAAAAGAACGTGTCTGGGAATTCAAGGCTGCAAATCATGCTTGATGGTTTCCCGCTGATTACCCGCTTATACATTCATTTGGCTGTAGAAGCCATGGATGTTCCAAATTTGGAATCGAACGTGCTAATTTTTGTTAATTAATGTATAGATTTAGTACAGAGACAGTGACTGGATTGGGTATGGTGCTTGCAGAGATTGGATCGTACTGTTTTCAGAACTACACTCAACATGTGGCACTGTCGCACATGTTTGTACAATTACATTTCCATGATATTATTATATTCAGTGCCTTCATGTGCTGAAGTAGTCAACACAGAAGGAATAGACGCTTGTCTTTGTGTCAGCGTGAAAGCCAATTGGTGCTCAATTGTTTATAAAACAAGTTGGCTGACTTGACACATATTGAACTCAGCTGTTTAGACCTGAACATCGTTTTACTAAACGCTCGTGTTTAAACCAATGATGTCTGGAAGGAACGGACCCAGTTGACATATCTTTCAAGGTAGGTTAACTTAAAATTTAAAATATTGTTGGTTTTTTCTGTGTTTTTTTTTCATTTTTATTAATTTATTAATTTTTTTATGAAGTTCTTGTTGGAAGTAGCGGCGCAGCATAAAATTCAATATTATTACTTTTTTCTGATGTGCTTTTGAAAAAACAGGTGACATGTTAAGGTGTCCTTAGGCAAGTGTGCATGTCCTATCGGCTTGTCCAGAAAGCCAATTTTAAATACAAAATGTTGCCCACAAAGTCATACGCTGTTTTTTTTTCCATCAACTATAACGGTCTTGCAGCCGAACGTGGCAGAAGCGTGACGTGGAAATATTCTGTAGACGTTAAAATAACAACTGTGCATTTATCTGCGTGCACACAGGCATGACCGTAACTTTGTTCTGCAGAAAAGATAATAGAATTTACGTATGTACGGGTGGTGTAAACGCCGTATATGTACAATGCCCTGGCCACTGAATACCTGTCATATCATCTGTGTTGTTAATATAACCCTCAATTAATACTGAGGATGTACAGGGTATGATTTATAAATAATGTAATGGAAACTATTTTCCACCTGTTGGCGAATTTATAGTTATATAACTATCATGCAATGTTTATGTCAAAAGAATGTTCAAAGCCCATCTGCAGATTATCTGCAATCTGCCCCCGTGGACTGGGACATAAGTATAGAAAGTGGTCCTATTGCTGTTAACGCTTGAAAAGCTATATTATTAGAATGAGGCAACAGCTCTCCTCAGTGTACCCTGGGCTCTTGGCGCCAAAGGGGCGTTGAGAAAGGCTGGTTGATATTGGTGTGATATTCCAGTAAGTCTTCCTTGAATTTTTCCTCAAAAATAGTTTGAGAAAGAACGATATTTTATAAAATAGACAAAAGTAACAAGACAAAAAAGCAAAAAAGCCTACGCAGTCATTTAATACGTTTCCAACACACAGGATGCTGAATATACTTAGAAAATTTAATTTGTTCGGCATAAAAAGTGTTCTTCTCTGGATGGTTAAGTAACATATCTGGTACACGTGCCCTCTTTATGGCAGAGGCGTGATTATGGGGCCTAGTACCTCAGGGGGCCAGAATAGGTCCTCAGTTTCTATATGTTAATATGAATACCTCCTATTCAAAATATGAACACAGAGGAAACAAATGGCAGCCAGTCTATTACATCATACCGAAAGGAAGTCTTTCCTCCTTCCAGATCTAGGCCCCTTGATAAGAGGCAATAGTTACTGGATTTTCATTCACAGGCCTATCGGTCCGCTCGTGTGTGCGTGTTTGTGTGTGTGTGTGTGTGTGTGTGGTTTTTTTGTGTGTGTGTGTGTGGTGTGCGTGTGTGTGTGCGTGCGCGTGTGTGTGTATATGTGTGCGCGTGTGTGTACATGTGTGTGTGTGTGTGTGCCCACGTACTGCCTCATGTGTACATATAGGGCATCTTTCATAACCCAAGTACAAGTGGCATAGTGTGAGGCGACTGGAAGCGACAGAAGATCCTTTGGACCTTTGCCTTGTTATATTATGATTTTTGTATTGCCTTAGCGGCGATACGCATATGATTTCATGTGGACTCCGAAAATCACATTTACACCGAGCTTCTTGCACCCAAAAACCCCTTTGTAAAGGAAATTCAGGTCCTGCCTCTGACGAGCTCTAATTATGTGGGCTGGATGAGTATTTTGCATATATGATTATTATCTGGCTGTTTGCTGTACCCTCGGGAAAACAAGGCTGTACGTGAAGGGCCTAGCCAAGGTGAAACATAATAAACTACTCATACCTTCAACACAAAGCGTTGACTGAAGGGTCTGGTATCTGGAGATATCGCAGTAACGAGGCCTGACGAACATATAATTATGCTGCTATTTGCTCAAATTAGATCATGGTGACTCCAAAATCAAATCAGTTCATTTTCGCATGCTAGGTAACCATACTGCCAAATTTGAGCAAAATACATTGGTGCATTCTGGAGATATTGCGGTAACGAGCACTAACGAGCATGTGATGGGGGTGCCATTTGCTCAAATTAGGTCATGGTGAAACCAAAATCTAATCAGTTCATTTTGTTAGGTAACATAAACATATTGCCAAATGTGAACAAAATACATGGAGGTATGCTGTGCAAATCGTGGTAACGAGAATGTGCACATCAGAACGGACGGAAATCCGGTCGAACGGACAACCCGATAACGCAAAGGGTCCCCCAAAATATGTCCAAATAGCAAAAATATACAGCAATAATATTCATAGTTATTCAAACTAATAAAAATTGTGCTTTGTGTAAATTTTTTTTGACCACGTAGAACACTTTCCCTGTACAATTTTATGACCTTACATCTACGTCATTGACAAGTTCATCATATGAACTGCATCTTAATATTTCTAAGCTTTAAATGTGGATGTTCATGTCGTATATATAAACATCTCACAAGTCAGAAACCCAGTAGCTACCATTTCGCTACTCGTAAGAGACTAATCATCGCGCCTTTAAAGGGATTAACATGCTGATAACTGATTTCCAAAAATTGACAGAAGTCCAGTCTAATTGTTAAAGTTTTGCCTGCAGTTGAAAATATGTCATGGGTTTGGCTTTTTCAAGGTGCACTTTTAGTGCAAGACTGTTGTCATGACACGTATCTCTTTTAAGGTAGCTTGGGGGAGGCCCTTCTCTACTAAATGAGGGAGACCAGGTCATCCCAGTTTAAAAATTGGTGCTGCCATTTTTTCCCCCAAAATATCCCAATGAAAGTATTTATGTTTGTAAATTTTTGGTCTACAAATCATAGATGCACTTAAAGAGAGTAAATTGATAGCATGTGTCAACTTGAACCCCTCTGAGAAATGGTAATTTTCCCCGTTCGAAAAATGTTTCTTCAGAAATGTACTTTTCGTTTGACCAAAAAAATATTATTTTTCCCTATCTCAACATCATGAAATACCAGGTTAATACTTTCAGCATGGGCTGGTGTTTTACCAAGTTTGGCAGTTTCATCCTGCAATGAGGTATGGATAAAATTTGGACTTACAAACTTCGTTGATGGGCTTTGATAACTGAAGTTGAACCCCAATTTAACAAATAAAGTCAAAATTTCAACGATAGGACCATTGTAGACGGATTAAACTTATGATTCAATAGGTTTGAAACTAATTAGACAGAAAATAAAACTTTATGGTTAAAAGAAAAATGTATTTTTCAAGCGACATTTATAAACACAAGACGAGACTCCACTCTTCATCAAAATCCACCATACTTAACAAGAAATATACTCCCTGCTATATGTGGTCATCTGTAGATATAGACAATTCTGAAAATACATACTTTTATAAGATTTTCTGAACAACATGTGTTTTATGAACCATCAGAGGCAAAGACCGTTATTATAACTGAGCTTTCCACCGGCTACCTAAAGCCCGTGTCTGAATATCTTAAAATAAATGTTTTATTCATCTCGCAATTGTCTAATTTGAGTGTGATATGGTATCACTTTATTGACAAAAATTTGCCCCAAAAACTCAACAGAACACACTATTTTGATTGTTATTTTCTCCACAGCTCATACCCAGCGAGCCTCCTCCCACACCCTCTGCCCCGGTCGCTTACGCTCCCTTGCAATGTCAATATCTTCAACATCTGAACCTCCACCCCCACCCCAACCCCCTTTCCAGGAAAAGCTGGTGACGGGCCTCGGCTGGCCGCTCAACAGTTCGCTCTTGCAGTTTCAATATCGAATAATATGTCATTTCTATAATCACAGATTCAAGGGGGAAATATACAATTTCGAGCAGATCTTCTACAATGCCATTCAGACTAACATAAAAGTATCCCATGTATGTCTACAGAGGTTCAAGGGTGTTCGTGCGATACTCGATCCCAGATTATCGACAGCTTTTCTAAGAACGTTGTACTATTTGCGAATACAAATTGACTTAGTTTGTTAGCAAACAGTCATAGCGTATAGTGCACAAGATACAAACTTAGGACAGGACCCGTCGGCCACCCGAGACGCTGCGTGCCAGGATTGGTTAGTTCTGGTCTTACTTCTGGTATGAAAGTGGTCTTTAGCGACCATTTGGCCCGAGTGTCACAGTAAATCTACAGACACTGTAAGCATGTACAAACATGGGTTGTGTTTATTCCAAGGAGATGTTCTTATGCTGCCGGCGCAGACTGACACCGAGAAGTGTTTTGGTCGTCGGAAGCCCTCATCCTACTTCCAGGAAAGCCTTCTCAGAGAGGTTTCTTTCAACATTGTAATAGCATTGCAATAATACAGGGCGACTCCAGTGTAAATGTCAGGCGTCTAGTGTTGGCCACCAATTATCTGTACGTGTATAGCCTCTATAAGGTGTGGCCATGCAATAATCATGATAATTCTATGGGACCTAGAGCCATCAAAAAGACACTGTGGGTGACATTGGTGCAAGGAAATTGGCAGGAGATTAACGCAGCCTCACTCGACAAATTGCCAATTATAACCACAAGCCCTCCGCTCTTGGTGCGCGCTTTCCTAGTTAGGGGAAATACTATAGATGCCTGTGGTTGAGGACTTTCAGACACTGATATTACTTGATACTTCTTATATTGGCCAATGTAAAGCAATCTTGTCCTTTAGGCAAAGAAAGTCGTGTGTTGGATTTGGTAACGAGGTAGGTGCAAGACCTCACGCTGAAGGAGTATTGGATATTCGTGTGATAGGATACCGAATTCCATGTGAAGGATTTTGCGTGTGTTGAGAAGAAAGTCCAGGTAATATTTTGTGCGCATGCAATGCTCTAATTGATGAAACAAGATAATTTCCTTATATCTAGAGAAAGGCGTAAATTTTCCACATATACTCCTGGTCAAAAACCAGGCACCCCCTATTCGTGAACATTGGGAATGTGTGTGGAGAGTTTGTTCATTTTATTGCCCCAATGCTTTTATTACCTCTTTCGGGAGGGTGCGGTAGTCCTGAAAACATTATTAATTTTTATTTGTTTGAAAGCTGCAAGCATGGTGGCCTACACTCGGATGGTCAGTTGTGGAATTCCAGCTTAGACCTAGCTTGCCCGGGTGGAGTCTTAATCTGAGCTTCATTGACTCTTATGGGTGGATTGAGCGGGTCAGGCTCAAATTTGAACCTAGACATTAGCTGGGCTCTATTCTGAACCAGGGTATATGCAGGTCATAAGCTTAGCTTGGGTGATGCAAGGAGCTCATTATGCATATAAGTTCAGTCAGTTTGAATATAATGCAGGCTACCGTTCAAAATGGCAGCATTTTTTAATCTTTTAGAACAAGTCAAGCTTGCAGAGAGGTTGCTGCGGAGGCAGCCAATTATACGTGATCGAAGCAACCCATTCATTGAGCACAATGATGAACAATTCATCGCAAAATTTTGCAGGAGCAAGACAAAAGTAGTATTTATCTTGGTAACCAACTGGATCATGCTCATAATACAAATGCTTATACCACCTCTCATTACAAGTTGCACTTACCCTGCGTTTTCAGGCTTCAAGGTCGTATTGGAAAGTCACCGGTGACTTCTTTGGCACAGACATATCAACTGTTAGCAGAATAGTAGTCAAGGTTTCATGACATTGAAGGTATTACAAGAGTTGTGGGTGCAATTGACTGCACCCAGATTTCCATGCAGTTTCCAGGGGGTGACTAAGCTGAACTATACAGAAGGCTTTTTTACTGACAGTGTCCAAGCTATTGAAGATTCTAGGTGCATTATTGAGAATATTGTGGCAAGATGGCCAAGGAGTAGCCACAATAGTAGGATCTTCGACAATTCCCACATGTGTGCCAGGCCTGAAATTAAAATAACTGGTGATAGTTTCCCAAGCTTTATCCTTTTTGGCAATGATTCATCCATCATTTCTTTTGTCTTCGGCTATGTTTGTGTCCCTTTGAATCAATTCTAAAATTGTGTCTTTTTCTTACTCCGAAAAAAATTGCCACTCCTCCTCATGTTGACTTTTGTGTGGTTTCAGTTCATGGACACGTGTGTAGTTTGCACTACTACATACTGTCAAAATGCAGGGCTATTTTCGCTCACTGGAACTGAAATGAAGTCAATGCATGTTGTTTCTTATCATATACGAGACATGCATATTAATTTCCCGCCACAACAGCACACCTGATTGTCTAGTCTCGCTTGGCCAGATATGGCGAGATGCCGGTCGATACCTGTGTGGACAAGTGGGATATTAATAATGGGATATTAATAATGTTTTGGAAATAAAAAATGCTTAAAAGCAGATGGGAATCTTTGCCTGTATATGGCTTGCAGAGTACTAGATGAATACCAGCTTGGCAATTGTGAACTAACATTTCTTGAAAAACGCTAATTTTGTGAGAAATGAGCAACTGGCCCTGTCTGTGACAGTGATATGATCCGCACGTTCCCCGTGATCGCCAGGCGTCAAAACCGTGTTCTGGGAAATTAATATGCATGCGGTGTATTGTGCTTGATGTAAATGGGTCAAGAAACAAACAAAAAGAATTATGGGTAGGTGAACTCTCAATTCAATGTTTTAAGGAAGGTCATAAGCCATCATATCACAAGTCGCGCCTAACCTTATCCTGTGCATCTGAAATGAGGCCAGCTTCAGGCGTACTCGAGAACTGCTAACACAATTTCAGTTTCATTTTACAGGCTTGGCCCACGTGGGCTGTAGATATTCAACTGGCCATTAGGCTCCGTGACAGTTGCCAACCATTTGAACCTGCTGAAAGCAGACAGTGTTAAAGCATGACAAGACAGGGTGCCACGTTGCCTATGTAGGTGTCTTGGATGAATGAGAAAAACATAAAAAAGTATCACAATGATGTGTTCATAAGATCTTGTGACTGATATCAGTTACCGTCAAGTAATAATGCTCTCAATAGCTGAGTAATGAACAAAAAGATTGTAATTTTTAAAACAAGTAAACAATTATCAATTTTACTTTGTTGGAACTTGGACGAATTGTTTGTTGAAGCAGGCTGGAGGAAGTAGACAATGGGTGCCTGTGTTTAACTTCATTTTTAAAAGTAAAATAAAGTCAAGGGAACTGCATGCCTTGAACCTTGAAGGCTTTCGACAAATGTTTGAACGACGTGTCTCATCCACTTCACCATTGGGTCTGTAGGGCTGAATGGCCCTTATCTTTGTGTTGGTCGAGCTACTTGTGAATCGAGAGGCATCTGTCTCGCAAAGAGTGCACCAGAGGTAGGAAATTACAGCTCAGTGCGGTTTCTAAGAAAGATGAACAATTGACGTTCAAGGTACAAATTGATGTCAGTCTCTTAAAATCAGGTACATGCATCATGTTTAAAAGGGAGACACCACTCCTAGCTGTGGGTCTTTGTCCCTTTGTGAATAAGAGAATGCTGCCCTTATATTTTGTGCTTACACTCTGCGTTTACACTCTGCACTTACACTCCGCGCTTACACTCTGCACTTACACTCCGCGCTTACACTCTGCGCTTACACTCTGCACTTACACTCCGCGCTTACACTCTGCACTTACACTCTGCACTAACACTCAACACTCTGCACTTATACCTCGCGCTTACACTCTGCACTTACACTCTCTCCGCATTTACATTTTCGGTTACAGTCTGCGATTACACTGCGCTTACACTCTGCACTTACACTCTGCGCTTACACTCAACACTCTGCACTTATACCTCGCGCTTACACTCTGCCCTTACACTCTCTCCGCATTTACATTTTCCGGTTACAGTCTGCGATTACACTGCGCTTACAGTCTGTGCTTACACTCTGTGCTTACACTCCGCGATTACACTCTGCACTTACATTCCGCGCTTATACTCTGTGCTTTATACTAGTGCATCGTCACTGAAATGCAAAAACTCACTCCTAGCCACAATGCCTCCCCATCATCCATGCATTAACATGCCATATAATAAGCCAGTCTAAGAATTGCCAATATCTGTCATTCAGCCATCTATTTACCTAGGTCAACACATCGTAGTTCGTAAATCATGTTCAGCTATTTTTTGAGTTGTGACGTCAAGACGTCTATCTCGTTGATATTACATTTCAAGCTTGGATACAACCTATCATGCACAGTGTATCCTCAGGCTCCATATAATGGTGTTTTCTGAAATGTGCGTCGCTTTGGTCCCATTGCTTTTGTCAGTGAAAGTTAATGGTGTTTCGCTAAACAGTTTGGGAGAAACGTTGGAAGGTTAACTAATTTTAGCACGGGCCATCAGACCTTTAGACCTGGAGAGTAAACGACTTCTCAAGTTGAAGCTGAATGAATACATAACAGTGGGTAGGTGTCAACAGTTTATCCAGTAACCCTTTGGAAATCACGTCATTGGACAGAGTCAATAGCTTTCCTTGGGAACAACCTAAGAGCTGCACCAAGCTCGCTTTTCACTTCTGCTATCCGGGTTCAATTCACGGTCGGGGAAACATGTCAAAAGAGTTATCTGCCACTCTGATTGTGCACGGTGGTTTTCTCCGAGTCCTTCGGATTTCCTCCTCCAAACAATCAGCTAGGAAAGTATACGCTAACATTTGTATTTGTGTCTTTTTGCCCAGAAACACTTCCTAGTAGTCAATATCCTATTCCGCAGTTCGAACTCTTTACTCTCCATAAGCTAACCTGTCCCTGTCTAACCTGTATACATATGGAACTACTATTGTCCACATTGCACACGTTCGTCTGTAAAATTTTGACATATAGGCTGTTTTCAGCCCAAATAAATTAAAGGGTCTTCAGCTGGTAACTGCTCAACACGTTTCGGAGCCTTTTACCCGTACATGTCTCTCTGAGTTGCGGCTCCTTGTCTAATCTAAATATTCAGCAAAGACAACCCACATAATGAAGAATAAATATGAACGTGGCAAATGATGAATTAGCTAAATACGTGACGTTTTGCTTATAAATGCAGAGCTTCATTATGAAAGAAGAATACCTGTCAAACAAACCATAATTACTAAATTTGTATAGTACAGGTTCAGATAAAAACAATTTGTCTTACCCCTGAACCAATATGTACCGTTTTTAGTTGGACAGCTTATCCCAGTTAAACCACCCGCCAGTGTATAACTGAAGTGGAAACAAGCTGGGGCCTTATATTCAGTCCCAGTGATAGTAAAATGAACAGTTGCAACTAGACCACCTGTACAAACCAAGGGAAATCCCAACAAGGACTGCAACAATGGACATCATGCACCAGAAATGTAAAACAAACTCTGTGATGACACCTAAACCTTCAAACAATTCAGCACTATTTAACTGCCAACCCTGAGTCAATGTATCAACGTAATGTGTCAGGTTTGTGACATTTGAGAAAATACTGTCAATTTTGAGTAAATGTGCATTTAGGCAAATTAGCATTTATGTCAAAAACATGTTATCGAAACAATTTTTTTACAGGATTTTGAGTACAATTAGGCAAGCTTGTAACTGTCGTCAGTAGCTGCTTGCTACCTATAGCCCTGGAGGTTTGACCTAACAGAAAACAAGCTAGCCTAAAATGTCTGAAAGGTGAACATTAAAACCAAATGATGCCAAAGATAAAGTTAAGTAGCAAAACAGACAAGTCTAAAAACTGTAAATTATTGTAGCCAAACTTTCTAATAATCTTTGGATATAAACAGCTAAATTATAGGGCAGGTCGGAAAAGAATGAAAGTCATTTGTATTTAAGTCAAGAGAATGCAATGAAAATATAATATTTCTTAACCAGATATCAAGCACAATTAGGCAAGCTTGTAACTGTCGTCAGCAGCTGCTTGCTACCTATAGCACCTGGGGGTTTGACCCAACAGAAAACAAGCTAGCCTAAAATGTCTGAAAGGTGAACATTAAAACAGAATGATGCCAAAAGATAAAGCTAAATAGCAAAACCAACAAGTCTAAAAATTGTAAATTATTGTAGCCAAACTTTCTAATAATCTTTGGATATTAACAGCTAAATTATAGGGCAAGTCGGAAAAGGATGAAAGTCATTATTTGTATTTAAGTCAAGAGAATGCAACGAAAATGTAATATTTTTTAACCAGATATCATGGAAAGTGATTCATATAGACTTAGCATGTTTAGGGATCATGTCAGTGTGACAGTTAACGCCATACAACGTCAGACTTTTAGACGCTCTCACCCCCTGCCTTAGCGTCAAAATGATCCTTCTGTGACAATTCCTGTGAGCATAATTTCTATTCCGGCACCCGCGCCAAGCAACAGTACAGTCACAGAAGTAGCTAAAAAATTCGCTGGTGGCTTTCCTAATTGTCCGGTAATATTCAAAGCCGTCTCTCAGCTTCAAACTCAAAAATTTGCGACAGGCCACATAACTGTTTACCGTAAACAGTTTAGAGACGCATAAACTATGAGATTGGTAGGCCTGCATGGTGTCACTTTAAAATCAGCACGTGTAGGCCAACCTTCATGCTACATCGCACAACTTTTCAACACGCTATTCAAAAGTATAGGCTGTTTTCATAAGTGCACGTGTATACCTTATAAAGTACAAGTACATGGGCTGTTTAGAACATGATTTCTTTTAATTATTATGGTCGCTGAACACATGTTGGAACATGCTGTTCTGAAGATTTTTAAATAAAACATGCAAATAAAATAGAGGAAACTAATTTCACGTCGATGTTTTTTTTTTGTGTTATTTTGATTAGATATTTTAACCCAGTATTTTTGGGCCCTTTGGTGTATTCTTGTATAAAGTTGAGGGTTGAGTCAACAGCTTTCCTAAATTGTATGCTCTTGTCACGGTGTGACCAAAGTGCGTAAAGAATACATGCCATCAAATGGGTGACAAAGCTGGGTTCATTGCGCATACACTTAATACACACTCAGCATGTAGCTGCTGTGTGTGCTTTTGCAAAGTACATTTAACGGGCAATGTGAGATGGATGCACCACAATTATAGACCTTAAATGGATTAATCTTTGGCTCTAGAATATTTTTGCCATGCCTTTGTGAAATTAACGTCGGTACCTCTGGACCCTCTCACTCCCTAACGTCCTTTGACTTTAAATGTGACACTGACATGATTCCTTAGCAATCCATGTAAAATATATGTATCTATACTCTAACCTGGGAGCTAGCGGCTGGATGGACCGAGGAAAGCTGTTCGCTATTGGCATGATATCCTGCTATGTTTTCCCCGATATTTTTATTGATAATATTTTTAGAAAAAAAAATATTAACTAAAGTGGATGAATCAGACGACCTTTGAAATTACAAACCGCATTAGGCCTGTTTAACGGAAACCGTTGAAGAATCAAAGAAGGCATGGCTTGGCGTGCGCAGTGTCCTACTTCCCCTACGGCTCACATGGGACAGATGTGTGAGTAAAACACCTAAATATCACTTATAAAACAAACAACAGACTGCGATGTCTACGATTGTACATCATTGGACAGGACCTGTCTATACACACATCGTACCGGTTGAATATCATGCACTGTGGCGCATTAAGTCCAAAATATATTATCAGAGTTGCTATAAAACGCTGGAAACTACCATTGAGAATACGGTCTCATCTGTGCCAAACAAAGGCATTCTGGCAGTAGGTGCAAGCCCATAGCAAAATTCTTTTCGACGTATTCTGAAATTCTACTTAACAAATGGGTCACCTTCGTGCGGATTAAAACATGGCAATAGCATTACCTAGACTCAATTTATATGCTGCCTGGGTATCTTAGATTTGCCTGTATGAGATAAAGTGCTTGATTTGTTGGAAGCATAAGTATCAGTGACATCTCAAGAGACCAATAAGTAAAACACGGGGAAGATATATGTTTCCTTTTAGACCAAGACTCGCCCGCCTTCCATAATGACTAGACACAATGCATCTGACTTAGGTATTGGGATTTATTTTTATGTCTGTGCCTTTCAGATCCATGAGCGGTCCACATGTCTCCCTGCAGTGCACTGACGTGTACATATGTGTAGGGACATTGCTCCATGGAACCATGAAAATGAACTTTGCTCCATCGGTTACCATTTATCTTGCAACACTGAAATCATAGACACTCCTCCATCAGATATATAGAACTATCATTGTTATGCAGTTCCCCAAATGGTTAATGTTGCCAGATAGATCCCATCAACTATAGATAGCTAGGGGACCTGTTGGGAGGGGGGATTCATTTTGGGAATGCCCAAAATGACGTCATTGAGTTGGACATTGTTCTGGTTCTCATAAAAAGAAAGACAACGAGGAGATTTGTTGAAATGGAAGAGCACCACAAACGAGTACAATTACATATTCTGTCTTCATTTGAATACATAATGAATATTTGGCATGACATTGCCGGTGATAGTGTATATGTGATCGAACATGTTTCTTAGGAAATATGTTTTGCTGCATGTAGTTCATGGTGTAAAATATCATTTTTGCTACAACGATAAACCGTGGTAAGATATGTATTTACTTAGACTCGGTAAGTACACTCAGTATGACAACAAGCTTTGGTAGGTCGAATAGATATACACAAAATGTACAAATATATATATATATATATATATATATATATATATATATATATATATATATATATATATATATATATATATATATATATATATATATATATATATATATAATTTCCTCTGAAAAGTCATATTTCGTCAAAACGAGTTGTGTAAAATAGTCTGTTCCTAACTTACAGGGTTTGCTGTATGGTTCGTGCATCATATACGCAGTAACATTGCTCAGTATCTGGGAACCTGAATAAACTAAAGTATTTCATACTCGATAAAAAATACGAGTCAAGTTCTTGTAATAAGAACTATTTGTATTAGATAAAAAAATGTGTATTTCCTATCTAATAAATATGCTAGTCTGTGCCTATTCCATAGAATCCCTGATCTATTATTTTTACAAATGCTTACGAATATCCCATTTAATTAAGATGCTAGTGTATTTCCTATTGACAAAATTACTCTTCTTTTTGCCAAAATTATGGAAGTACAGGGCTTTTTGTGCTGAATAAAAAGTTCGGAATATTTCCTATTGAATGAAAAGACTGGTATATTTTGTTTAATCAAAAACGGCAGGATTTTTTTTGTTAGCAAATCTTACTACAATTTGTATTGACAACGAGTATGGCAATTCAAATTTAGAATGAAGTGTTGCTAAAACTATGTTAACTAATTATGTATTTTGACATATAAGATCGATTAGTATTCAGTGCATGGTTTTGTTTCAAAACATTGGTCCTGCCGAATTATCTGTGAATTCCGGGTTCGCCAGGATTTGAAGTCTATGTATCCATATATACATTTTGTCGTGTGGATGCCATCTCATGTTCACCTGTTTGTAAATACCATGTTTTCAACGTGTCAAAAATAAAGATTAAGTGTTCATAAAGACACGTAGATAAATCTCTGGTTGGCAATATGGCAAAACGGTTCACTTATCACCGCCAGAAGCCAAGAGTATTCCCATGAGTACCCGTGTTGATTGACATGATCTCACAACAGGAAATGACACAGCCATGAGTTATTGTCTTTTTGTCCAGAACCACTTTCTAGTAGGTATTACCCTATTCTGCAGTCTGAACTTTATACTCTCCATAAGCTCATGTGACGATGTATATGAGAAAGACAGATGGACAATGAAAACAAAGAGGTATAAACGAATGGAAATATTACTGAACGCGCATTGCCATGTGGACATTATTAAAAGCAAGACAAGATAGGCTCTGAGAGACGTTTCTCTACTTACAGTCTGCTGTATTTTACGTAGAAACATGACCAAGTTCGACTGCGTATGTAACTCCTTAGTTGCCAAATTTTTAAATGTTGACAGATGTGCTTTGAACTGACAGAGCAAAACTAGATTCATATTTTTGTAAACCAAGCTCTCATTCAGCCACCAGCATGTGTACATTTGCAAAGTTCAAACGAAGAGTTCGGGTTGACAGCTTTCCTCGCTGGGCTTTGGGCGCACTGTGGGCTCCAATCGCGCCTAGGAAAGCTGTTGACGTATTCTAAAGCTAGCACTGAAAGAGCCAGATGATTGTCACAAAAAGCTGTTCAAGCAAAGGAGGTTCGATTGCAATCCTGAATGATAGCTTAATACTTGAAGACATCTTGCGCAGCGTTAAGTGTTCTTTCCGCGCCTTGCTTTGTAATCTTCAGAACAGAGAAGCCTCACTTCACCTTATGTGTTTAGGCCTGTCTGAAAAGCTGGTCACGAGTCTCTTGATGACGGCGGTGTGTGGAAATGGGAATAAAGCAAGCCTTCTAGGAACAGTACCCGGTTGCTTATTGAGACTAATTTGCATCGGTGCACAATATTCATACCCAAATAACATGAGACATGGTGGAGTCCCACAAAGTATGCCCATCTCAAAAGATTAGCATTTTAAATCACCAAAGGGAAAGGTTTTGAAAATAGCAACATTAGCGAAAATTATGAACAATTTTGCAAGACGAGATTAATTTAAAGTCACATTCCAGCATGTTTTGTCTACATATTTGATATTAAAAGGCTTGATATACATTGCGTACACTCATACTGAGTTATTTTATGCATATCTTTGCATCCTTAATTTATTTTTTTGCTTTTACCCACATATATAATGTTTGCTATCAAATTTCTGTAGTCCTGACATGTAGCGCCCCCTAGCGACAAAAGTAGCAACGTGACATGCCAATTTTTTGCTTGCATTTTGTTTCAAATGCCAAATTCTTGGTTCACACCAAAAACCAGAGATTTCTAAATTCTTTTGACCAGTGTACCGAACGACTTTAAAAGGTGGTCACATCGAGGTTGACTTTGCGGAATGTAATTTTAACAAGGCTCATTTGCACTTCACATTCAATGCGATTACGTATCCTCCCGCTTCAGGAATCAGGGATCATTTTACTCTACCATTGTTTTCTATACGTTTCAATCATGAGTTACAAGGTATTGGTCTGGAGACACACATTAAGGGCATATGTCCACCGCTATCATGAGAACCACCAGGAAAAACAAATTTGAATATGTATCTTTTTACCCACCCAAATTTAAATTATTTTGACCACGGTAAAGTTCCAAACTGATGTCGAAAAATGTAAAAATGATTGCAGCAAACAGAAAGACTGTTTTGCCAAATAAAATTATTATTTTACCATAGAAGTACAAAGACGAACTCTATGCAGAGGTATTACAAACACAGCAATTACATCTGAGTAATTACATCTTGTGACTTGTTAGCTCATTTAAATTAAGTTTTTCTTTGGTCTATGACATACATAGTTCATGCCGTGAGAAGTAGTTAAGTATTTACAAACTGAGAATAAATACTGATTACAAGTGGAACTAACTTGTCCTTGACATCTGTGAACTGCGGGCTACTTGGATACTTCCTTTTATTGGGTCCACGTGTGCTCCTGGGTCTACTACATTCCATTCATTATCTTTGGCACATGCCCATACTTGAGTAATTACAAGCTTGTGACTTGTTAACTCATTTAATATCAAGTTTTTCTATTATCTATAAAATACCTTGCTCGGTACCTGGTTATGCAATGAAATGTAACTAAATATTTACTTACTGACAATTAATACTTATCAACTGTGCAACTACTTTGTTGTTGACTTTTGTAACAACAAGTTTTTTTTCAAAAGACTTTCTTTTTCAAAGTCCATGACATGCAATTCATTGCCTATGCTACATGCTCACATTTGGGTAATTACAAACCCGTAACTTGTTAATTTCATTTACAATCAATGATTGTAAATAAATCACCATACAAGCCTTTTTGTTTTTGTTTTTTGTTTTTGGTTTCTACGTTTATTGTTGAGTGACATGTTCACTTGGACACATAATTTTGCTCCTGAATCTAGGACTTTTAAGTCATTATGTATGGTCTCGATGAAATTATTTCTTTTGTCATCTTAATTTCATATTTAAAATTTAATATTATACTGTGTATCAAGCACTCTTTAGAGGACATGTTTGTGTTCTAGGCGGGTGCCAGCTAAAACAACTGTATCTAATTTATGGACTCATCTGCGGTACCACAGATAATTGACTCCACCTGTTTACGTTGCTTAATTAAATTACATATATGACCGAAGTCATTCTTTTTTTTTTCTCATGTGTCGCATTTTCTTAAATTCACTTTGACAATGCAAGATGAAACTGGGTTTCATGTACTTTTTGGTTTGGAACGCTGTATTCCAAATTACTTACCATACCAGCAGTGCAATTGTTTTCACAGATGCCGAAGAATCCTGGGGTCTACCCCCAAAACTATTTTCCTCTGCACTCATGTATTTTTGTACTATTTGTCACAACTTTATTCTCATATGCTTCAAGAATCACAAGCTCAGCTATTCTAGTGAAATAAGGATAAAATATGGAACCTACCTTAATAGGCAGATCAACTGTACACATCAAGCAATAGAACATACATGTGTACTTGATTATTACAGAGGTATAGACAGGAATTCTCTGCTTAATATACCCGAAACGGATTAATTGTGAAAGAAAACCAAACATGGTCATTGTCCCATCAGACAGATTACCGTTCTCTTCTTGAGTCACAGAATGCTCAGTCAAAGTATATTTATCCATGGGGTGAAGTCTCATGCTCCACATTCTGCGCAGCTCATTTTATAATATATATTGTATTTGTGTCTTTTTGGCCAGAACCACTTCTTAGTAGTCAGTACCCTATTCCGCAGTCCGAACTCTTTACTCTCCATAAGCTAACCTGTCCCTGTCTTACACACACACACACACACACACACACACACACACACATATATATATATATATATATATATATATATATATATATATATATATATATATATATATATATATATATATATATATATATGTATATACACATATATGTGTGTGTGTGTGTGTATGTGCATATAAGGGCATCTTCTTGAGGTCAAGTTCAGCCTGTATCTTTGCCTAAATTGGATATGTGAAGTAGTTAAATATACCTCATGTGATATATTCATTGTTTTTTTTTTTGTTGTTGTTTGTTTTCATAATTATCTATGCCGCACCTTTCACTACGAATTGAAGCTATATTTCCATTACAGTCGGGCAGGGTGATTGTCTCAAACACGGATAATATGAAGTATTCATATCTTACTATATTAGCTGCAGACCTACTCTGGTCCTCTCAATTGCTAGGCAACAGAACTCTACTTCAGCCATCATGGGGGAACGTGTACCAATTATGTTATATAACCATCCTGAATCAATACCTGTTCTACCAAAAACAATGGAATTTTCTAAATATGTCTGGAATTCTATATGTTTTTAAAACTTATTGATTGACTTTTTATAAGCTTTTTGCTTTTTCGAGTTGTTACTTTTATAATAGAAGCTAATGCACGAATCTGCTCTCATTCCTGTCAAGTTCCTTGCAGCAGCTTAGGTGGCAGCACAGGATCCCAATTACTATGAGTACCTCCTGTTACTGAACAGCTATCCACTGGACTTGCTGACTATAATTTGGCATACGCTACCCTGCCTTCATCGCATAATTTGTTAATTTTTAATTTCATATTAAATGTTCCTGTCGTTACCTCGACCCTCTGGCCAATGGGCCAAGACTCAATGTTAACAAATTGTACGGGAGATCCATTGGAATTTAGCTGGGGGAACTTCCTGCTATTTAGAATCGTTAATATTTCCAATCTTTGCGCATTACTCTATAATGAGGAGTTCTGTAAGTTGCAGCGCACCTTTAATATAACTTCCACCTTCATATGCCCTTTGAAAACTCGATTTTTTGTTTCAAATTCGCTTCTACAGCATGCTGGAGTGAAAATAGTATATGTAAAATTGATGATCCATTATGAAAAGTGTAGGAAATTCTAATCATTTGCTCGTCTATATTCTGATTTCTAAAGTGTATGTGCAGCATTCAGATCACACTATTCTACGCCATGGGAAGTTCATATTATTTAGAGCGTCCCCATTAGATCCTGGTGCAAAAAGGGGCATACTCCATCGGGTCAAATTGCAATAATTTATATTCGCATTTGCTACAGCAAAGTTGATATTACGGCTGATTTACCTGATATTAGAGACATCTTAAAGGAGTTTTGCCGTGTGTTACCTTCAAAGCCTCAGAAAATCTCAAGACGTCAATTTGGCACGCAGATACAGTGTGTGATACGTGCATGTAGCAGGCTATAAAGGCTCTCATGCAGGAGTTATGTTAACTTGAAAAATGATAATGTGATTCACATTGATCACTGCAGCTCATAGAATTCGGCACTTGTTCATTTATTAGAAGAAAGTACAAAAGGAAGAAGAAGAAGAAGAAGAAGAAGAAGAAGAAGAAGAAGAAGAAGAAGAAGAAGAAGAAGAAGAAGAAGAAGAAGAAGAAGAAGAAGAAGAAGAAGAAGAAGAAGAAGAAGAAGAAGAAGAAGAAGAAGAAGAAGAAGAAACGCTCGTGTAGCACGATATAGTCTTGTTATATATTGTCGGCAAACACGTAAGTAAAACTAATTCAAATGTCTCGGACGATAAAGTCACTTTTAATCGTCAAAGGTAACCATAATTATGCAAGTCTTAATGTAGTTACTTTTTTTTTCAAAATATTGTTAATTACATTCACGTTAAGGCGCGAGCTTTCATGATTCCTAACAGGACATCAAGACACGGCCATTTTTTAATATATCCTGCCATATTTGTTACAGATATAGCTTGAATAAAATAAAGAACATCACTGGTAAAAACATCGAACAAAATGGGCACAAGGCCAGAGCCTTGGTGTGTCTCTGTTAGCACAAGCTCAGGGCCTTAGTCTGCCACTGTCAACACAAGGCCACAGCCTTGGTGTGCCTCTGTCAACACAAGGCCAGAGCCTTGGTGTCCTCCTGTCAGCAAAAGGACACAATCTTGGTGTGCCCCTGTTAGCACAATGGCAGAGCCTTGGTGTCCCTCTGTTAGCACAAGGGCAGAGCCTTGGTGTGCCTCTGGCAGCACAAGACCAGAGCCTTGGTGTGCCTCTGTCAACACGAGGCCGGAGCCTTGGTGTCCTCCTGTCAGCAGAAGGACACAATCTTGGTGTGCCCCTGTTAGCACAATGGCAGAGCCTTGGTGTCCCTCTGTCAGCACAAGGACAGAGCCTGAGAGAGCCCATTTCATGAACGTGAGCCATCCACTTCAAGAATTTCAACCAAGTTTCGTTTCAATCATGGCTCTATACATCTGTATCTGTATAAATATGGTTCCGCGGTATTAATATTAAATTTGTCAGCCTTTCAATCTTATTTTAACTGCTGTAACATCACATTAAAATGTTAATGTTGTTTTACATATCCATCTGTTTGATACGCGTATAGTTTATCTGTTTATTATCTGTTTAACTTTTCTTGTTTCTATTTTTACTATTGCCGGTGACAAGAGCCCCAGGTACCACCTAGGTTTTCATATTTGTAAGACCGACGTAACATAAAGTTTATCTTATCTTTTTAACAACTTTGTTGAACTACTGGAGTACAAAAGACACATCAAATCAAAACAAGTGACTTTAATGTATTTTATTGAGACAAAAGTTTATCTTTTATTATCCTCCAACATCAATTTGAAACCAGAAACTCGTATGTTCTGTACCAAATCTGTCTCCTTCAAATTCTGACAAGCAAATTAATTGATTATATTGCCATTACTGCAATCCGAAAAACCTGTGATACGGAGGCTACAATGGACACAATGTAACGGTTTATAACTGAAATGTACTTAATTGGATGATGAATTATTCATAAAATTGCGAAAAACACATCTGCAGAGTAAACAAGTCATGTAACACCATACTTCTTATGCTCTTATGTTTCAATAAAACTGATTCCACAGCCTATCAATGACCAAATCTTTAAAAGAAAAACGGTAATGGATTGGTAAGATGAAAACATGTGAGACTCAAGTCTCAACTTTTCAAAACCTTATAACACTTTTTTTGCATAATAAATGTTCAACATTGTTTTCTGCATTTGGGGCTCATAAGAATGGGGAGGGGGGGGGGAGTGTCCACTGCCGGGCATGTCTAAAAGTTACAATACAATCAAGGATAAGTGATGACGCAAACACAAGAGTTTTTTTTTTTTTTTCATTTAACAAAGTGACAGGTATTTGCCATTGAACTGTGGTGCGCTCGCCTTCTACCTTTCATACATGCCCCACTGTGTCCGACGTATTGCTGTGATATATGCCATCACAGGCTCTTTGCCAGGTGCGCTGGGTTTTGTGAAGTACACAATTATGAGCACAGAGGTGCTCAATGCTGCCTATACATGTACCACAAGGTTGATCCAAAGAGACTTTTTATTAGAATATGAACAACCTATCCTTCCGTCGGAAATTGTTATTGAATAACAAACCTTGTCTCCATGAAATTTATAGCCATGGAAACATCTTTACCGCTTAGAAATATCACTTCGATGGATTTTATGAATGTAGTTGCATCAGAAGCAAAGAAAAAGGCTTAGCACTTTGAGGCACTTCGGTGTAATCAAATATATACATTGTGTGAACAAATGGAAAATACGTCGGTACAAGTATACCTTTACTCACACTGAAGCCCGCATCTTCAATCACAACCAGCTGGTGCAATCTTTTGTATGTAAATCAAGGACTGGTAATGCTGGAAAAGCTAGTAGCATGTAGGATGTACTTCTCAAACGTAACGAAATTCATTTTTTCTCTCTCCACCACAGTGTCCTTTTTGTGTGGAGTAAGTTTTTCTCTCTATCCACAACAGTGTACTTTATGTGTGGAGTAAGTTTTTCTCTGTATCCACCACAGTGTACTTTATGTGTGGAGTAAGTTTTTCTCTCTATCCACCACAGTGTACTTTATGTGTGGAGTAAGTTTTTCTCTGTATCCACCACAGTGTAATTTATGTGTGGAGTAAGTTTTTCTCTCTATCCACCACAGTGTACTTTATGTGTGGGGTAAGTTTTTCTCTCTATCCACCACAGTGTACTTTATGTGTGGAGTAAGTTTTTCTCTCTATCCACCACAGTGTACTGTATGTGTGGAGTAAGTTTTTCTCTCTATCCACCACAGTGTACTGTATGTGTGGAGTAAGTTTTTCTCTCTATCCACCACAGTGTAATTTATGTGTGGAGTAAGTTTTTCACTTTATCCACCAGTGTACTGTATGTGTGGAGTAAGTTTTTCTCTCTATCCACCACAGTGTACTTTATGTGTGGAGTAAGTTTTTCTCTCTATCCACCACAGTGTACTTTATGTGTGGAGTAAGTTTTTCTCTGTATCCACCACAGTGTACTTTATGTGTGGAGTAAGTTTTTCTCTCTATCCACCACAGTGTACTTTATGTGTGGAGTAAGTTTTTCTCTTTATTCACCACAGTGTACTTTATGTGTGGGGTAAGTTTTTCTCTCTCTCCACCACAGTGTACTTTATGTGTGGAGTAAGTTTTTCTCTGTATCCACCACAGTGTACTTTATGTGTGGAGTAAGTTTTTCTCTGTATCCACCACAGTGTACTTTATGTGTGGAGTAAGTTTTTCTCTCTATCCACCACAGTGTACTTTATGTGTGGGGTAAGTTTTTCTCTCTATCCACCACAGTGTACTTTATGTATGGAGTAAGTTTTTCTCTCTATCCACCACAGTGTACTTTATGTATGGAGTACGTTACATGTGGCGTATTTATTGTGTACATATGGCATTAGATATATGGAGCTGCGTCTGAAATAAACGCCATTCAAACAAATTGCAATGGGCTCTGTTGTTATTTCCATCCTAGAATAGAAATAGAAGTAAATAGATAAATATATGTATACATGCTGTTTTATTATATGTATAGTAGGTAGCTTTGACAACATACTCTTATATTGCTAATTGTATACCCTTCATACAGCTCTGATCACATACCCTATTATATACCTACAATTGCACATCCTAAGATATAAATGATTGACAACGCTAGTAGGTTTCTAAGATTACATAAATTACTCTATTCTGTTATGAAATGCCGTATTATATGATCCTTTCTTCATCTATTACACCTTGCTAGAAATGGAATGTTTATGCCAAACCTATGTAAATCTCAGTATTACAGAAAGTGGAACACTCAAGAATAAAAAGTACGTTTATTATCCCGTCCATGCAGATCTCTAGGTACAAACTGAGACTCGCAGGTATACGTTCAGTGGCCTCGACTATTTTTGCGACATTTTTTTTTTTAAAGAAAGGGTATGTAGGCCACTAAAAATGAGCGAGGCGTATGATGCTTTTGCCTGGTGTTACATGCACTGCATACGGTAAGAATCTTTATCTGATCGTTAATGTGATGACAACGTGAAACTGTGCTTGTTGACCTAAACCTTTTCTTGTCTGGCCCAAAAGCATTTTACGAGTCCTGACTTGGTGTTCTTGGACTTGTTTGGCGAAATGAGAAACTACATTTGTTCAAATTTTAGATTTTGTTTCATAGTCCAAAAGATGGGCGTAAACTCCAATCCAATTAAATTAATTTTTATACCCGTTCTGTATATGACATGTAAATTTGTATAACTACCTAGTGAATATAACATGGATATATTACATTTCTGCTCACATAAAAGTGTACAAAGTTATGTATACATATGTATTTAACGAGCAAATTTAAGGACAGGTCAGACACCGAATATATTTATGGGAAACTACAACTTACCGTGAAAAGTATTCAGCAGACATTTATTAAGTACTTTATGAGTTAATTGTTAAAAAACAAAAACCTCATTGGAAACATGTTAAATGCCAGATCCGTGAGCAAATGCGCATATTACTCTTCTCAGGTGCACTCAAATTTCAATTTTTTTTACATTCATAATTTACACTGGTGTAGCTCAAAAGCGTGTAAGGGATTTTCATGCCTCGTCTAGTTTCCGTAAACACTTTATGGTTTGACGACGGAACGGCCGGTTATTCAACCAACAACCTTTGGCATCTATCGCTTGTTTCGAAAATGCAAAACGGACATATCCACTTGGCCACATGTCCCTTCTTTAAATAAGAACAGTCCAATGGGGCAGATACATGTGGACGGCATTAAAAACACGGTTGACAGTGTAGGAGCCAGTACGACGTTCTGTACAGGGCATTATCCCAGAATCGGGGACAAGAATGCGCCAGAATTACGGGGATACCGGAAAGTACCTTTTGTGTTTGGCCCACGGAACGGTTGCGTTAAAAATGGAGGGAGCTCAATATATGGAAACCTCAATTTTGACTTTTTATTACACCACGATGAAAAAAGCCGTGACACATTTTTGAACTACATGGGCACCCATAAATCCCGTGCAACATCATTGATGATGATATGATGATGATGACCACGACGATGATGATAATAATTATAATAAGTAGATAAATAAATGAAATATGATTGAACATGTAAATAGTTGTTTCCACATTGAGGTAGGGGTTGGATGCTTGACATGCTTGCCACGCTGCTGACAGCTTGTATAACAATACGATGTCAAGGTTGAAATTATAGTCTGATTTAGAGTCTTCGGGTCACGTCCATTTCAAAATATTCACTTAACGTGTTTTTATCAAAATTTCACCATGTGAACTTTACTAGATAGCAGTTAACCAGACCTGTTTTTGGTGTTTTACTTGTCCTTAATTATGAATTCATTGCACAACACCAGGACAATGAAGGTTTGATTCGGTCCCGACAAGTACTTAACTGAGTCTCAATTCACACTATATGTAGCTGCTACTCTATTCTAGGGGCGTTCTATTACTGTTAGTACGGTCCTGTACGAAAATTGTATTCTCCGATGTACTGTGGTACAAACTGTTTTCGTTTGGCTTCCTTGTCTTGCAGCCGTCTCACATACTTCTTATATGTTTCTGCTCGATGTGCCTCCCAATCTACATATTCCTGCAACTTTTCCTGCAAAACTCTGTCCGGCGGATATGGGGCTTCCTGAAAACGACGGAAATAGAATCAGTGATAATAACAATGATATTGATGTTACGAATAGGTCCATTATTATGTAGTTTGAACATGGTCAGTTTGATATGGAGCTTTGACATTATTTGATTACAACTGCATTTGAAAAATGGATCACGGCAGTGATATGGCAATGGTGTTCTTTCATTTCTTTTTTCACGTTGACTGACATTTTGCTCTTAATGTCATTTAGTCCGCATTGCGTTGAAGGGGATATTATCCCAGTGATATAATAACCAAAGGCGAGAGTTACTCGTTTCTAATCCCCCTCCCAAAAAAGAAAAAATACTGCTCGAAATAATATGAAATTTATCTTATAAAATTGCTGTCGCACGATAAATAAAAGTTTCACACTATTTCACCTTTTTTCTTAATTGTTGCAATAGTCTCTCGTTTGCATTTTCTTTGAAGAAATCTTTGGAAACCATGATACATTCGGCTCCGTTGCTGACTAAGCTTAAGCTCGGCTGTTCGTCATCAAAGAGAACGTCTGCTAGACCCTGCAAATAAATACTTGGTATCAAATCACCAGTGTGACATAATATTATAATTTTACATAAATGACTTTCTTAAATATGGCATGCAGTAGGACGTGTATTAGCAGCAGAGTGAACAAAATCGTACATACCTCCTAAGCATATGAAATACCAGAAAGTTTTAGTTCCAGGCTGAAACAAGTATGTTGTACTATCCCGGATTACGATCATGATGATCCCTGATTCACGTTTTTGCACATTATATTACTTAATGCAAATTAATGGAAACAATCCGGGTATTTCCCGAGGATGATAGACTGCGCTCTGCTGCGGGCCTATTGTCTCCAGGTCAACAGATGATTGCGATGATTTGCTAGCCAGGAGCTCCTGACAGAGCAACTTGTGTATAAAACTTAACTGGGAATTCAGGGGAGTCAGCGTTCTCTTTTTGTTAAGAGTTAAATCGTGTACGTACATATTATCAGTTACACAGTAGTCGAGCCAGCGATACAGCAATGTAGTCTGTCATGGGAAAAGTGTAGAGGCTAAAGTCAAAACGTACAAGGCAAATTTAGATATCAGGGCGTACAATTTTTCATGGCGGCCTGTATTGCTGCATCTCTGGCTCAATCAATGTGTCAAGATATATTTCGGATTGCAAGAAAAAACTAGTAGTTTATATGGTGCAGGGGTTTTTTTTACTTATTTTGGCCAAAAATTGTGTGAAATAAATATGGCAGCGTATTGATTTGGCTTGACAGTGCTTTATTGTGTTAACATCTGACTTTTCCCATTATTTTCTTTGGACCCTGCCACTAAAGGACATACACTTTGCCAGGGCGGTCTATTTTGTTGTATCACTGGCTCAACCACTGCGTAACGATTATTTCTTGATCGTGAAAAATTAGGAACTTAACACGGTTAAAGCAGCTGGTTCTCTGCTTATCTTAATGATTTGACTTGACAATGCTATCTGGCATTGACATCTGACGTTTTCCATTAAATTTATGGTGAGTGAAAGCTGCGAAGCGTTTGATTTGATAATTTCATTGCCTTACTACCTAAAAGTGATTTCCCACCCAATTAACTTATCGACACTATGTCGTTAGCCTAATATGAGAACGCGGCTCCAGTGCAACGTCACGAGATTTCCGCCAGGGGATATCCATGGACTACAAAATTTTACCATTGTTGTATCATGTCGAATAAATTTTACATGTTCGGGATCATTGGCCAAATAATATTATTGGATTTTAATTCATCCAGAGATAGATATTGATAATGCAATACATTTCGTGTTTAAGTTGTGACATAACATTTTATTCAGAATATACATTGTTACAAGTGTTTGCTATTAAGATCTTGGATTGTGTTAAACCTGTTGTTGTTAAGAATTTTTGCTTTTATTTTCCCATAAACACAATAAATTGTAACAGTGTTCTTTTGTTTGAGGAACTCTCTAAAGCGCAGAGGAGATAATGCAGACAACATTGTGACTTACGAAATACTGCCCCCGCTCCAGGATCTGCATATGAATAAACATAGGATGAAGATCTGCCTCTGTGACCGCGTGGTTTTCCGGTGGCTTGTTGTCCAGGTCATTCGCTATTGTCTTTCGGCCTTGAAACACATTGGAAGCACTCTGAGGGGTTGGATCTGTGAGAGGGCAACGGCACCACACATGTAGACACACAAGGGGGTGGGAAATGTACAGGGTCAGGAAGTAGGGTTGAATGTTAATGAACATAGGTAGTAGCTTTATATTTGCGGGGCTGGAGTGGTTAGAATAATGCAGACAAATACCGTGGGATCACTGGTTATACATAGATTGCATATTGTAAATTTTACAGAAAAATACTAAGAACAAAACAAAACATAACCAAAAAAAAAAAAAAAAGACAAACGAACAAAAAAAAACAGTAAACAAAAAAAAACAAAAAACAAAAAAAAAAAAAAACCAAAAAAAAAGAAAAAAAAAACAAAAAAAAAAAACAAAAAAACACACACACCCCCAATAAATAAAAAATAGTCATAGTCCCATAAGTATAATGCTGACCTAGAAACCTAGAATAACTTGTGTAGATGATTAAATGAGGTGTTGTTTTTATTTTTCCACATTGCACCGAATCGCAGTAATTGTCAGCCACCAAAATTTACAAAACTTGAATAATCTAGCAAAACTGGCAAGGAAAAGCCCGAAGAAATAAGCATGATGTGACACACACACACACAGACACACACACATGATATATACATGATAGCACCCAACCGAAAAAACCCCACATCAATCAGCAAAGGCCTATACTAGAATAAACTACTGTTCATAATCACCAATCGTCTTAGAATAGAAATAGGAATCAAATATGCATAGTTTATAACAACAAATGTTTCTTCAGCTTTTCGCTACACCTTGAAGCACATCAGTTACCCTATTGGATGCCCAAATTGGTCATTTATAGACTTCGGTATCATGTATCTCAGGTGCATTTTGGATTATCACGAACAGCAGTGTCACCATTATGAGGCATTATCTCTGCTGATTGTATTATATCTTTAGATGTGGTTTCGTGATGTTGCCATTTTCCAAAATACATGAGAGAGGTAGTGCCATCCAGGCTCTAACCATCTTCACTAGCATTGAAGAAAGGAATGAACCTGGATTCATTGAAAATGCGGGTATCTTCTGTTTGGTTGTTAATACTGTGTGTGCCCACAGCGCCGGTTCAGTTGGTACAGAGATATACGTAACCAGCCAAATTCAGTTATAATCGCTTTTCAGTATAATATACACTGGTAAAAAAAAAAAAAAAAAAAAAAAACCCACTAGCATTGATATTGCATTTGCACATATTGTAGAGAGTTAGTTTGGAGATGGTATTTGGGCTATGAGCCATGATACATTTGATTTAACATCTTTTTTATGATCCTACTCCTATCAAACTGTGAAGTTTGCTTCCAGTGGGTCGCAAGCCGGGGCATGTTGGCTTCAAGCTGCTTCGACATGTTGCCAGTGAGCTGATTTAAAAGCCCCTTTGAACCTCAATGCCAGACTCAATAATCACCAAATTTTCAAGCGCATCCCATTTCCAACATCAGCTTTTATACTGCAATTGATCATGCATGAACTTGTGTTCCTTGATCACATTGCATGAAGCCACTTTGGTACATCCAATTTCATATAAAACACGATGTTTATCATACTCCATGTTAAACAAATGGAAGCGCTAGCTTTGCTTTAAACAACAATATATTTAGTACGCCAATCGTCATATGGGAAGGAAATGTGGTGCTGTATATTATATCTAATTTTAGCGACTAATTACCCTGGGTAAAAACTTAGTATGGAGTTGATACTCTTGGCCCCAGTTGTATTGGGGGTATTTTTTATGAGCCAGGCCCAATTGACTTACGTAGCTACATACTTGAAGCATTCAAGGTGTTAACTCAGTCCAATACTGTGGCCTTTAAGAATTATAAAACATTAATGAATTCGTGTAGATTGGTTGGAGGCGATGACAACATTTACAGTTGTTTTTCAATACTGAAGGACAACGAAGAATGATTACAATCTGTGAATCCCCCTCTTTAAAGAATACATTATTTAGTACTCGATCCTGCTACACGTAGAGACTAAAAAAGTAGAAAGGAGTGAACTTGTTTTTAAAAATAGCAGCCACTAGTGTGCGGCAAGACATTAAGCATCAAATTGTCTATAGATATCATTATCTCTAGTGGTTTTTACCCTGGTATTATCATCCGCCAGCTACATTTAAGAGCACAAAGGTGTTACTGTGTTGGAACTCCTATTGCCTACTGATTATTCTTATTAGCACGGTCATAACTAATGTTAGAACTCTGTAATTTGTCTCATTTAATCATGTTTTTATTACACTTGGGTTTGTACTTTCGCAATAAAACAGCAACAAAAAAAAAAAAAAACAAAACAAAAACCAAAACCAAAGCCAAAAAAGCAAACAAACAAAAACCAAAAACACACACACACACACACACAAATTAAACTTTCCTTTCTCTTTCGATAGCTGAATTATTTTTCATTTTGTAAAACGTGCATACAAAAAATTCAGTTTTCCCTTTGTACATTTGTCCGTGTGATTACTGAAAAATAGTTATAAATAGTTGCCGGGTTACAACTGAGAGACGTCTGACTGTAGTCATGACCGTGCTGATAAGGAAAATAAATATTATTATGTTAGCAGAATCGATGTAAAAGCTTTATGAAAAACAGAGACGTCACTTTATTATGAACACAGAAGCGGACTGTGACCACCAACATTGACAAACAAGCAGACTGAGACGACTAATATTTACACAGAAGCGGACTGAGACAACCACTGTTTACACAGAAGAGGACTGAGACCACTAATATTTAAAGTCTAAATAGTAAACTTATTGTTCAATCATTTCTTCATAAAATTATCTACATCATTTATAACTTTGCGAGTTAGCAAAATTATATCTACTGACATATTCACTACATTACGTCAAAACACGACAGTTTGAAGCATTATGATATCACGTCACACTTGAATTATTTAGGTCATATCACGTGATTTTAAGAGTACTGCTATTTTAATAATTTGGGAACAGAATGCAATTGAAGCTTGAAAATGGGATAATTAAAATTAGAAACTGGTTGCGACAAGCATAAAAAGTTTCCATTTATTTATTTGAGAATATCTATTCATCTGTGCATGAGCAGACTTTCGCTTCAATTTCAAGTATATATATATATATATATATATATATATATATATATATATATATATATATATATATAAATATATATATATGTATGTATATATATGTATATATATATATGTATATACATATATATATATATATATATATATATATATATATATATATATATATATATATATATATATATATATATATAAATTATAATGCATGCGCTGTTCCATATCACTGCAAGCGACAGCGAGCACCGATATGAAAGTACGGAGTGCTGATATGAGTACCGATATGCATTATTATCTTTATCATATTTACACAGGTATAATCAGTGGACCTACTGACCATACACACATGTATTAGAACATTGTTACACATTTATGGATTCTTCTATTTTATGTAAGCGTATCACAGGCATCACTGTCAGATGAATGATTCCTGTCACAGACAAAAAAGTCTGTTTTACTCGCTAGATGGCGCCACAGACTATACTGTACTGATATGACATTTTGAATTCCGTATTGTACAGGAAAACTGTACAAAGCGGCGGCACGTGAGATATGACGCTCATTGAACACCACATACTGTGTGTGCCAGAATTTGCCATATCTTTACTAATAACACCTTAGAAATATGATATATATATATATATATATATATATATATATATATATATATATATATATATATATATAACAGGAATTCTACTCAATGAACAGCACACAAATCTTGTAAAATGTCTATACGTATCTAATAAGGGAGGGGGTTTGGGTTTCAAACATTCAGTATCAAAATCTATGATATGTCCAGAAGCGACTATTCCATATTGTACCTACTGAATATGCTTGATCGGACTTTGTCTGAAAGCAATAATAATCACAGCAAAAGGAAGTGCAGTTTCAACGGCTGCAGGCACAGAAAGCGAATTACTGAAGGCAATTCCTTCCTAGGCTACTTCATGGCTTATTAAATATTACCCGTGTGTTGTTGCATAAATTGATCCATTTGCTCCCTAAATGAGACAGACAGGCTCTAATACGCTGTCGCTGGATAGTTTTAGGTCAACTTGGGCACTGCTGTCGGCTCAACGCTGCAATTTTATGCGCACTATAGCCCAAAGAATTTACCTTTGTGAAAAAACATTGTATTTTTAGCCATGAAAGCGGCTTCGCAAAATATGATGGCGGAAATGAGTCAGTACCTGGACTTTTTGGTCGCTTTTCATCTATGGATTTTTTTTTCTTCCTTCCTGGAACAGCCATGTACACACCCTGCAACAAAACATCACCATAAATTTACACGGTTAATGTGGACTATGGTTGCATACTGTATTAAGAAAGAATCTGATATTTTGCTCACTTTGAATAACATCATCCTAGTTTTCTCAGTCATATGTATTATGAAATTTACTTATCCGACTTATCAAAATTCCTATTTATGTATTTATCAATAACAATTTACAAATGCTTAAAGGCCTTTAGCTGCTCGCGAATATATATATATATATATATATATATATATATATATATATATATATATATATATATATATATATATATATATATATAAAGACAGTAAAAACACAAATTTGAAAAACTGCTCGTATGTCTTGGGGGTTAACCATCAAATGCTTTTTTGTACCTCTTTGCATTTCCCATCATATTTGGTTATCACCCGGTTGTATATCCACAAAACATGCTAACATGCTTTCCATATTGTGTATGTCTTATTTTCTTGATATAATCCATTAGTTCAAACATGAGGATTGAATGTATTACTAGTATTAAATTTTATGCAAAGTAGTATTTCCTTTCAAACAAGTTTGCATAGTAAACAAGGTAAATGGGTTTAACAACCCTGCAACATTCTGCACATAAATACCATATCAATTCAAATGAATTTGCATGTACAGTTAATATTGTAAAGCAGCATGGCAACCCTTTAGCATTCACCCCAAGTTTATAGATATCTTGTTTCATTCTAGCATTGCCTGGTCATGCAAGCTTTGTAGACATTAAGGTATCATGCAAAGTCACATGCATCGAGGACAGATTGTACTATGTTTTAAATTGATTCTATGTTACATGTTTTATTGTACCTTGTTGGAGAATAAAAATTAAAAAAAAAAAAAAAAAAAAAACATGCTAACAAAAAAGAGTTTCAAAATTTGCACAGTGCCTGTTGTACACATTAAAGTATGACCACCTTCTGCCACAATAGGCTCCCTGAGGGAACTATTTTCATGTCATGATATATCTAACCATAAATGCAATCAAGTCACATGACATTGTCCCGCGTGAAGAGACGATGAAGATCACAATAATAATGTATTTGTATACATTGTAAACTCATCTTTGCAATCATAATTACCGATTTTGTTTTTATTAATTTGGAAAACATATTCTCACTGTATAGAATAAAAAGACTAAAGTGAATGGCAGTGCTTCGCTGCTACCATAGTTTATAAGTGACTTCAATCAGCTGCACGTTGTAAGTATCTTGGCAGTTGATCTGTAAATTGACACGAGTACCTGTGTACACAATGCCCACTTGTGCTTGGCATTAAAAGCAAAATTATAACAAACCAAATAAACAAACTTACAGCAACCACAATCACAATTTCCTATAAATACGAAACAGCAACTTAACAGCAGAGATTAAGTGTTTAAATTGCTCAAATGTGATTACCACTATTACTACTACTACTACTACTACTACTACTACTACTACTACTACTACTACTACTACTACTACTACTACTACTACCACTACTACTACTACCACTGCTACTACTACTACTACCTCCACCACATCTATGGTTCCTGCTCCCATTCTTCTTCTTCTTCTTCTTCTTCTTCTTCTTCTTCTTCTTCTTCTTCTTCTTCTTCTTTTTCCTTATTAATTTGAGCTGACTAACATGATTATGTTAGAGAGTGTTGCACCTTTGTGACCCTTCCAGCATATTTGAAGTTCAGCATTTAATTTGGCCTTAAATTGAGTCGGTTAATATAAGAATAACACTGGCCCATATAAAACTTGGCACAGTCCCGTATCATCTTGAAGGATGGAATTTAAATCCACGACCAATGGCGTCGATGCACGTTTTTTCTGTATTCTCTGATACTTCAACAAGGCAAGGAAAGCTACACTAACACTGCATCATATCAAGGCACACAAGATTTCCTCGCATCTTATGCTGAAAGTCGTGTAAGTGGGGCCAGGTAGGTACATATACTCATAGAAACTTTCTCGCGTAGAAAAAGCAGGCGGTCAGTTCTGGAAACATTTGGGTACATGAGAGGTGGTCATTTTATTCTTATACTGATACCACCTAAAGGTTTCCTATTTTGATTGTTTTCGTTGAAGTTAGCTTATCCTCAATCGGATACATTTGAGCGCTATGCTGATATGAAACGTAAAAAAGGAATTTAGTTAGGGTTCCATCTTTAATTAATTTTGAAACTTAGCTTCACAACCAGTCATTTTGCGGGGGGGGGGGGCATCGCACAAAATACCACGTCCATATTTTACTTTCAAGCACAAAAATAAAAAAAACGTATGATGGATGGATGGATGGATGGATGGATGATGGATGGATGGATGGGTGGATGGATGGATGGATGGATAGATGGATAGATAGATAGATAGATAGATAGATAGATAGATAGATAGATAGATAGATAGATAGATAGATAGATAGATAGATAGATAGATAGATAGATAGATAGATAGATAGATAGATAGATAGATAGATAGATAGATAGATAGAGCAAAACCAAACTAAAAGGCATGTTTAGTTGGTTTAGTTTGAATACCGAAGCGTTCGTAATCGCTTACCTTTGTGTTCTTCTGAATGTCCGGTAACTTGAGTTCTGCTTGCTGTCTACTTTGACCGTCATCGCGCCTTGTCTCTTCCCCTGCGCTGGCCTGGTTTGGCAGCTGGGGGAGCCTCATTCCCTCTGACACTCTACGGCTTCTGAGCCGCGATCTGTGTTCCTGTACGATGGAGTCGTAGTCTAAGGATGCCAGACGGTCCACTTTGTTGTGTAATCCAGGGAGGGTATCCTCCTGAAACCCAGACAAGACACGTATTTTTCGGTTTCTGTAACTCTTCAAATTCGACCAAAAATAAATAAAATGTGGCACACTTTAACACTGATTGAAATAAACAAATATTGGTCTTGGAGGCATAGTTCGCGTTTTATTCATTCTCAAAAGGCTAACAAATCTTATTCATCTTTTAATAACATCTCCGTCTATAAAGTTTCAGATTACTCTTTTCACCATGTCCGCCGGTCTGACTGTCGGTTTGTCTGTCTATGGACGCAATGCTGTCCGAATCCAATATCTTCACATGGTGCAGTACTCTTCCAACTTCTTGTCATCGTTACTTTTCACCAAAGTGTGTCACAAGCCAAAGTTTGGTGCCGTTATATTTATTTATTTATTTATCTATTTACTTACTTACTTACTTACTTACTTATTTATTTATTTATTTATTTATTTATTTATTTATTTATTTATTTATTTATTTATTTATTTATTCCATTTTCATTTTTATGTTTTTCCTTTTTTGACTTTTTGTCCCTTTTTCGCGAAATCTTAAAAAAAAAAATCAGCTCGGAAACAATTTTGGAAATTGCTTCGAAAGTGCATATACAGATAGATACTGTTTGGTACCGTTAGGCTAATTCATTCATGAGGCAGTGTGATTTTTATGAAGTTGTTTTACGGATTTTGTGCATTTTCATGATTTTGATCTTTATTTTCAAGTTGCATCCGCTATTCTCTTGAAACCAAGTGGCAATTTTGTTACCTAGGACGTCCTCTCAACTGTTCCCAACAGAGCACTGCTCTGCACGTATGTGTAAGTAATTTTATTCCAAATATTTAGGTCTTATTCTTAGTGCAGATTTGTCATGGTCGCCTCACATAAATCATGTTGCCAGCAAAGCATGGAAATCAATTGGAGTAATGACGTTTTTGCAACATAGGCTCAGCAGAAGCACACTAGAATTGATATATTTTACATACATTAGGCCTATTGTAGTGTATGGTGATGTTGTGTGGGCGGGATGCACAAAGTCTGATGCAGACCTTCTAGAAAAAGTTCAACTGACTGCAGCCCAAGCAGTGATGGGCGCGTCTTGTCGAACAAGTCATGCATCCCTGTTCAATGAAACTGGATGGGAGACTCTATCTAAGCGCAGAGAAAAATACGGACTCAAACTTCTTCATTTATAAAATAATAAATGGACACACACATACATATCTATACGATTTGATTCCAGAAAATGTGTCTAATAGAAAGGCATGTAACGCGAGATCCAGACAGAACATAAGCCAAGTCTGTAGAAAAACTAATACTTTGTTATGGCTCTTTTATTCCTGCAACGATCCGCCAGTAGAATTTACATCTATCCAGTGTTGGGAATTCGGAAGATATGGATACAACCAACGTAAAATGGATATAGGGAAACCGAATGGGTTGTTTTACATTGGTAATAGAAAAGCTAACATTTTACATGCAAAAATTAGGATAGGCTGCATCCAGTTGAACTATGATATGCATAAGACTGGTACAGCAGACTCTCCTGCTTGCGCCTGTGGTGCCTAGGAAGAACATTCGTTTCATTACTTCTTTGAGTGTATCAAAACACGACTGAGCGGAGTTTATTGCACAAAAAAATATATAGTATTGGCCCCTTTCACGCTACAAACTATTGTGTTTGGAAATCCCAAAGGTGGTAAGACAGTAAACCAAATTATATTTGACAGTACCCACACATATTTTTTAAATACTTGCAGATTCAAGTAAATCCCATGGGTTTTCCACCCAGGTTGGTGCACAGGCTTTGCTTGTGACGGGGGTGGGTCACGTACGGGCTGGTAAAAAACAGTTTTCCGCATGCAGTACTTGGTGAGTACAGGGTTGACTGGTCCCGTGGGATTCGATATAATGATAGTATATACTTTTGTAATTGTGACTGTGATGTCCTATCTTCTTTCATCTGTATCCTTGTGAATGTAGTGTCCTTTGACCCGTCTTTACCTTTTGTACAGTATTTGTATTGTTTTTTTTTTTATTTCTTTTTTCGCGAGAGGGATTCATATGGGCAAAGCCTGTTTCCCAACAGTTTTTTCTAAATAAAATAACTTTAAAACAAACTTGAATCAAAGTACCCTCAAATGCCACGAAAATGCATATTTTGATGTCCATTTTTGAAAATTTTTCTTGGGGAGCATGCCCCCGGACCCCCGGGCTTTGCCGCCCGCGCTACTCGCCATTTCACTACCCACCCACTCACCCCCCCCCCCACCCCCACCCCCAACCCCCACCCCCAAAAATACCTTCACCAGTTTGGCAAACTGAGTATGTAGATATCATCTTGACCGCCAAGTATACAAGAATATATGCTAGATGTTATCATTAGCGCCTCATCAGTGATGCTAGATATCATCATGAGCCCCCTTAAGTGAGGATGTTGGGTAAATATCCCCATGATCCCCATGTGTAAGGATGCATGCTGGGTATTAACATGACCGCCCCTTAGGTAAGAATGCATGTTGGATTTTATCATAAGCCCCTTGTGTAAGAATGTATTCTGGATATCATGATAAGCCCCTTCGGTAAGAATGTATGCTGGATTTCATAAGCCCGTCATGTAAGAATGTGTGCTGGATTTCATCATGAGCCCTCTCGTGTAAGAATGTATGCTTGACATCATGATGAGTCCACTTGTGTAAGGATGTATGTTGCATATCATGAGCACCCTAGTTTATGCACATTGCATATTATCAAAAGCGCCCCTTGTGTCTTTTACCAGTCTGATTTCTAATTCCACTTGACTGCGGTACAGCGGCAGCTCTATGTCCGCTACTCTCCACGGAGACGCTGGACGGTGTCTGCTAGGTTTCCCTCCGTGTCCATCATGTTTGGTCCCATGATTATGGTTGCCATAGCAACCTTCACTCCTGTTTGGATCGTTGACAGCCTCACACGCCTCAAGCGCTGAAACGAACGTTGGTTTATCAAAATTTCGACATATCAAAACATTTTTTCTTACATTTAGCAAATATTTCCAGAACAAGTTAATACTGCGGTAATCGTCCAGGGCGGCTGTCTACAACCGACATACAAAATGTCTTTATCCTGCTGATTATCGGCCCCGTGCAAAAAACCGAGAAGAAATAAAACGAAATATTATAATATAATCAATCCTGAAAAAAATGAATTCAAATCTACTTTCCATACTTTCGCAAGTAAATATTGTTTGATTTCAATTCGCTTCTCAAACTGCTTTCTTCTGAAGAAAGGAACAAAAGTTTTGTCATTTTGGCTTTTGATTCTTCAATTTTGACTCAATTCCAAATCGACTTTCTCTGCCTCAGTGCAGTGACTATTCCGTATTACATTCTTATAAATTACTCGTTGAGTGACAAACACAAGAATGATGACAGACAATTTTGCTAGAGCACCTGCCTTAGCTTTGGATGACACAGGTGGTATCATGGGATGAATTCTCATGATACCACCTGTGTCTATGTAAAATGGTATTTTTGGAACATGGAACAAAATTTCTTGCATAATAAGCCAAGTGTTTGGCCGTACGCCAAGGAGATGTATACGATCTTGACAGAGGTAGGCCTGGATAGTGCTAAAGATAATCATGTGCCGAATTTGCCCCGAGTCTATCAGAGACCAAGACTGAGCCTATTTCAACAAGAATTCTTTCAGGATATTAAAAAATTTAGCGCACCCTGTCACTCTATAAATATCTCAAGAATTCTACCACTCATGAGAAATATTTACTCAGCATGAATAATTTCGAGGGAAGAAGATTAAAATTCAAAGCTAGAACGTGTTGTTTAGGCTTACAGAGTGACTTAATGCGATGGGGCATATCTAACGATGGCATCTGTAAGCTATGCTTTAATGGTAAAGAAAGCCTGCAACATTTTCTTTTCACATGGCCAGAAATTTTCACATGGCCAGAATTAAGAAATACAAGGATCAAACATTTCCATAAACTAGAGTCTGATCTAGCCAATACAGGTAACATTCAGGTTTGGTCCCAGTTCTGCTCGTCATCCTTATTCCAAAGACCTAAATTTTCCTTGGATTACTGGATTAACAATTATCTGATGGTGCTAATGACGTTTTTGAAGAGGCCTGTAAAAGCTACGTACCAGAAGCATGGCGCTTTCGCCGCAGTCTGCAGGCATAAGGTGAGAGACTGGCCAAAATCTTGACATTGGTTTAAAGCAAAGGATTTTAGTATGTTTATTTGTCTGAACTCTGACTTTTATATTTTACATTTTATGCTTTTACTGATGTAAATTGGACGCATCGTGAGCTTACCCCGGTTCACGGTGCCCCGTTGTAAAGGGGTAGGTTTCCTAATAAATTGAATTGAATTGAGTTGAAAATTTCCATAAAAAGATAAAGTTATATCGAATATGGTAAAGTAATAACAGAAAGTGAGCGTGGGAACAGTTGTGGCCAGTGGTATATAACCTTTCCGAGACCAGGCCAACTTGCCGATTTTTTCGAAGTCTGAATCCATAGATTAAAATCTTCCCAACTTCTTTCTTTCTTTCTTTCTTTCTTTCTTTCTTTCTTTCTTTCTTTCTTTCTTTCTTTCTTTCTTTCTTTCTTTCTTTCTTTCTTTCTTTCTTTCTTTCTTTCTTTCTTTCTTTCTTTTTCTTTCCTTTTTTCTTCTTTTCTCTTTCATCCCTTCTTCCTTGCTTCTTTCTTTTTTACATTTTCATTCTTTTCTTCCCTTTTTAGAGATAAAATTTTAATATTGTCGAAAGTTTTTGTCGCTCATTGTAGTATCTAAGAAAGCATGATGGAGCCTTAGGGATGAAATTGTGCAGTTGCATGTGAAAAGTATGAAAATCGCTAAATTTAAGGTCATTGAGAATTTTCAATTTGAATAACTTCAAAGTAATAATCGATAGAATAGAAATCTCTCTCTCTCTCTCTCTCTCTTCTCTCTCTCTCTCTCTCTCTCTCTCTCTCTCTCTCTCTCTCTCTCTCTCTCTCTCTCTCTCTCTCTCTCTCTCTCTCTCCCTCTGTATATGTACCACGATAGTTCTCTGATGATATGCTAGATGTTTTTGCTAGACATGTAGTCTGGAGGATGCAGGAACAACTTTCTTCTTTAATTATTATTTCTTTGTTTGTTTCTTTTTCTTTTTGGGTCAAAACTGACAAGGTTGGCAAAGACATGTCATCGCTGACCCTCAGCCTCTGGTGTTGACACTGATGCTATTCGTGTTTATGATCTGCCTATGCTACTGTGTCGTCATGTTTCTTGCTCTGTAGCAGTTTTCATATCCATCACAAGTGCGTCACTTAAGAATCCAAGTAAAGATACCAAGAGGGCTGTGTGAACAGCCCATGCGCAGCTGACCTAGACATTCATCACACTTGCAGCTCTGTCAACTTGGGATAGGATCAAGGTTACCCACGTACTGAGTAAGTCTTACCTTTATAGGAGAACACTAACATGTGCAACATCAAAGTCTCAGTTCAAGTAATTCTCAAGTTATAGTGAAGAGTAAAATTCATGTATGTTGCACTGTGACCCTAGAAACGAGGCCAAGGCCACTCGTGTACTGTTTAAGCATGACCTTCATAGACAACATTAACATATGTAGCATCAAAGTCCTAACTCAAGACAGATATCAAGTTATCAAGTGAATAGTAAATTTTATGTCAGTTCTCGTGTGCGCTTTTAATGAGGTCAAGGTCCAAACATCACTGGTGCATGACCATTTGCATAAAATAGGTAGAAACTTATAAAATGTACATTCCTACCCAGTTTGGCACAAATCTGCCCAAAATTATTTTAGTTATAACCATTACAATAAATTCCCATGTTAAACTTTTCTATTGAAATTTTTTGAAAACATTTTTGGAAAAAAAAAATCATAAAAACCCGAATATCACTGGAGCGTGACCATTTGAACAAACTTGGTAGACATCCACCCAAGTTACATTGCCGCCAAGTTTGAAGTAAATCTGACAGATATTCTTTTAAGAGAAGTCCAAAATGTGAATTACCATTAAAATGCCCCTTGACTTACGCAGCAGTGCTACCTATTCAACATCCTTGCTTGACTTTTTCACAAGGAACATATCCACAAAGTTTCAACTTAATCTGAGAGAGGGTTCCGGAGAAGTGACAAGTAACGAAAACACACAAAAGTTCATGATTTATTTTTAAATTGCAGCACCACCTGGTGAACAAATTAAGAACTAGGAGTCCCTAGGAGTGTTCTTATGTAATATCACAGCAATTGGGTCAGCAGTTGGAGATGAAGATTTCGCAAGATTTGTCCAAAAAAAGAACAAATTCATTGAAAATCCAAAAATCACTGGAGCATGACCATTTGAACAAACCTGGTAGAAACCCAGCCAAGGTATATTGCCACCAAGTTGGAAGTCAATCTGGAGGACGGCTTTGGAGAAGAAGTGGAATATGTGAATTAGCATCAGAATGCCCATTGACTAACATAGTAATCAATGAAGAAAGCTGCATTGAATGATAAGTACCGGAATTACAAAAAAATCGTTAAAAATCAGGAATCCATAGCAGTGTCACCTAGTGAACATATTTGTTTGACCCTTCCACAAGGAATATATACACAAAGTTTCAGCGTAACCTGAGTGACGGTTCTGCAGAAAAAGTCTGAAATTACAAAAACACACAGAAAAATCATATTTTTTTAAAAATTGCAGCGCCACCTAGTGAACAAATTCAGAACTAAGAGTCCCCGGGAGTGTCCCTGTGCGATATCAAAGCAATTGGGTGAGCAGTTTCGGAGAAGATTTTTTAATATTTGTCCCCCCATCCCCCCCCCCCCCAAAAAGCAAACAAACAAACAAACAAACAAGCAAAAAAAAAAAACATTAAAAAATCCAAAAATCACTAGGTCGTGACTGTTTGAGAAAAATTGGAGAAGCACCCAAGGCACATCCCACAAAGTTTGAATTGAATCTGGCTGACAGTTTTGGGGAAGAAGTCGGAAATGTGAATTGTGGACGACGGACGGACGGACGACGGATGGCTTGTCATAACATAAGCTCAGCTGACTGAAAATGAAGGCTTTGTGTATTTGTCGAGTCACGTGACTTACGTTGGGATACGATGTTTTTAAAATTTGTCTCAAAAAAATGACATTTCAGTGCAAAATAAGATACTTTAGGATCGTTAACACAAACTACTTGTCAACGATATTTGACAAAAAAAAACAACCCCACACACACAAACAAAACAATAAACAAAAACAAAAACAAAAAAACCCCCAAAAATGCTATGGGAGAGCAGCAAACAATGCAAGGGAGAAAAATCTTTAAGAAGTAGTTTCATTACGATTAGTTATAGGTTTAAACACAAAGTTAAACCATGCCCCTTTTGTCCCTGCCAGAGACTCCTTCAATCTTGTTAAGAAAAAAATCCCACTTGTACTGTGATCAACTTCCTTCACCGTGCCCCTTGAAAAGATGCCCCTGGTCAGAGGCTTTCTTACGTTGACCAAGGTTGGACGCTTTGACTCGCCTAGTCCATATCAAATAGAGCTTTTGACGGAGTTTAGATTCGAGAGAGGAGAGGGTTAATGCCTGTGACGACTTGATGGCCACCAAACATGTAAAACTATTACCATTTTCTTCAATGTAAAGCATATCCAATTGGTAATTTTTAAACAATTTAGATATATGAACACGCTGTTGAAAGAATCAGAGTCACCCACCACATGATATCTATATCTGGAGTGTTACAAGATCAACAGGCGCTTTCTTTTCTAAATTTATCGAATTTCAATTCTGTTGTCCGGAGATTATATTTAATGGTACATGTAGCTTACCTCTGTCGATATGAAATTCCCCCTTCTGTCTTCGTCTGGGTTTGACAGCGCGTAGTTTCTTAACCACTGACAGACTGCCCTGGCAAGCAGCAAAATAAATAAATAAATAAATAAATAAATTAATTAATTAATTAATTAATTAATTAATTAATTAATTAATTAATTAATTAATTAATTAATTAATTAATTAATTAATTAATAAATAAATAAATAAATAAATAAATAAATTAATTAATTAATTAATTAATAAATGAACGAAGGAACGAACGAACTAACAAACAAACAAACAAACAAATACAAAATTAAATAGATAGATAAATAAATAAATAAACAAACAAACCAACAACACTGCAGACATAAGCAATTTGTCACGGTTATAATCTCACTGAAAGATGCGATTTTCAAAAACTGACATTTATAGTGAGAATATTGAGCAGCATGCTAATGAACGTTTGTTTTCAAAATTATACACAGAGCCTTAATGAACCGGTCAAGCTGACAGAAGAATGTAAGCCACAGCGCTTTTTTTCACCAAAAGTACACTGGACCTAGGGCATCGTACGTACAGTATAACAACATCACGTACGCAGCATATGACAACATCGTGTACGCTCACTATGACATCATGTACGTAAAGTGTGAACCACGTGCGTACAGTGTAAATCACGTATGTACAGTGTGAATCACGTACGTACAGTGTGAATCACGTATGTACAGTGTGAATCACGTACGTCCAGTGTGAATCACGTACTTATAGTGTGAATCACGCACGTACAGTAACTTATCATGCACATACAGTATGACAACATATCGTACATGCAGTATGACAACATATCGTACATACAGTATGACAACATATCGTGCATACAGTATGACAACATATCGTACATGCAGTATGATAACTTCGTGTACAAAATACCGCGAAATAGTCCAATTAATCACTCGGGAACTGTGTACTTTTTGCCACTGTTCTATTCTCATCTATCAGTTCCTTTTTATCATTTTCCTGGATGATTTTTCTTGTTATAATCTCCTATTTCACATAGGTGCTTTTTCCTTGTCAGCATTCGCGGTTCATGGTACTTTGTATCCGTAAACAACCAATTAAATGAGGTTCACTACTCCGCCCAGCTATCAAGAAAATGACATCTAATTAAGGCCTGGTTGAGCGGAGATAATGTCCACGATGTAATTATCCGCATCGTGTGGCTTTTCCAAGTGACACGTACATGGTGGGACGTATTTCACGGTATTGCAGGTTTCTTAGAACCCGTTTTCCCTATAAATGTACGCAGACAGATTCCATTTCTCACTGTCAAATTTTATCTAATACTGCGAGGATTTGATGATGCCATATTATTTTCATCGAGTTAAATGACTTGAAAAAAATCTCAATATTAACAGCGTATCGTATTATGACATGTGAGTTAAAACATAGTAAGCACACTTCATAATTATACAATGTTATAAGCGTGGTCTACCTCCCATTGATCATCTGAAAAATTGTATAGTATTAGTAACTTTCATATGATTCACAGATCATTTGCAACACATTATTAGAAGAATCACCTTACAGCAAATATTCGTGGAGTTCTCGGCATGATAACATGAAGGTACTATACTGATAACTATGTGCAACAGTCATTAAACAAATGTTGATCTAGAGCTGTTACCAAGGAAGTGGTGTGCTATACATATAAGTTGTCATAAGAAATGGTTATAAATTTGTAATCTGTAACCTTTATTTATTTTTTTTTTACTTTACCATTTTTATTTCTAATCTGTGCACCTGTCATTCTGTATCACAAATTGCCTCTGGGCAATACAATTTCAACTTAACCTCAGTTAAAGTCGTGTTTTTAAAGTATTTTTTTTCCAAAACAGCACCACATTCCTTATTTTCTGAAATCAGTACAGAGTTCATATATTATTATACATTGGACATCAGTAGGAATATGTACAGCCCTTTAATTTGAGACTGACGCAGAGTTCCACCTCCTCGTTATCCTGCGGCTTTAAGTTGAGACAGGACATATAGACAAGGTGCATGGGCAGGAGGGCCAGACCCCGAGGGTCATGTCCGACGGTCAAGCCCTGGAGGCCAAGGCATGGATCTATTCACTGTTTTGAGGTATATGGGATTAGTATCTTATTTACATGTAGAATGTTACCGGTTCTAAAGGCTTAGACCTTGGGAATCCTGATTTTTTCTCTGCGGGCCATAGTATCACACAAAGGTTGATACATTTTCTGCTAATCGGTTACATTTTACGAAATACCCTCTGTCACATATATGTCATTCAGAAAGCCGGAGCATTCGTTTGCCACATATGATTTTTGTACAGTTTTGTAAGATAATTTTTATACATGAGATAGTTCAGTGCTGTTTCCATGAAGCTTTTCCGTTTTGGCAATGTCAGAATAGTCACAGAGGTGCCATGCCTAAGGGCAGTAGCGAACATTGGACATAATAGAAATGTTGCAAAATTGCATTTTTTTGTCGCATATAGAAAAGATTGGAACACCCTTAAGACAATAATTTGATTTCCAGCCTGTTTACATATATACGAAGTAGGGCTATGAAATTTCAGTTTTTTTTAAACATGTAGCAAGTAATTTTTACAAAATTTCCAAAAAACTGCTTTACCGTCAATTTAAAAAAAAATCATTGACACAATTGTTTTATTATTATTATTATTATTATTATTATTATTATTATTATTATTATTATTATTATTATTATTATTATTATTATTATTATTATTATTATTGTTGTTGTTGTTGTTGTTGTTGTTATTATTATTATCATTATTATTATTTATTTATTTATTTATTTATTTTTGAAGCACATCTTTGTAAAGAATGACCGCATATACTCATTGGCATGGTGGAGAAAGTAGGAGTGACCATCCAGAAAGCAGAAGAACATTAAACATAAATGTTCCCTGATTTTATTTGAATCAGCACACTACAAAATAAGCCAATCCAAGACTTTGTATAAGTCCATTAAACCAACAACAGTAGTTTTACGAATGCCTGGTGCCTGTTATCAGTCTTCAATAGTTTTGACCAAGATATTTTGACAGCTACATTTCTTTCTGAAAGCCCTTTATAATTCTGACAGAATGTCGTTTGGTTCAAGAATAATCCTGTAAAACGTTATATGTTCGTCACATAGTGGACAGAGAGAAGTTTTGTCTGGGCGACAATATGGAAACTCGTTTTTTTCTTTTTTATACGAGATTGATTTTTTTAAAACTCATTCCATCCTAATGACACCTTTTCCCGCTGTAATCTAAATGTCGTCTGCCAATTGTATTTTTCTAATTTAGGGATTATTTTTTCAAAATGTCGGAGGAAACTTGCTTGGAAGATCATTCCAAATTATATGTCCATGGTCAACAGCTTTCCTTGGCGCGCTCTGGGCGCATTACGCCCAGAGCGCGCCAAGGAAAGCTGTTGACTCGGTCTTCTATCAGGGTGGAATGAGGTAATTATATAGTCCTGCTAATGTTGCCGGTGATAGATGGACAAGGGCCTCAGTTGCAATCCCAAAATAATCTAGGAGGAAAGTTGTCTGGCCCTGTCACCTTTTTGGGACTGATCTTAGCCTACACAAGATCCCTTCTGCACGGACAGAGTTAGAGTCAAATAAAACCTATTGTGCAGCTTACCTATTCCCACCCAGTTTGCAAATTCACTTGCCAATTTCAGCACATTTCGCAAACTTTTCCCTTCTTCCTCTAAGGTGTACCAAAGAGACCTGGTGGTGTTTACCTGTTTGTGGTGCACTCCTGGATCATATGATTGTATAAATCAGTTAGTAGCGCACTCAGTCATCAGATAGTATTGACCAGTTTGTGGCGCACTCAGTCATCTGATAGTATAAACCAGTTTGTGGCGCACTCAGTCATCTATTGGTATAAACCAGATTGTGGTGTCCTGCTGTGTCAGCTGAAAATATAACTGGTTCGTGGTGCACTTTTGTTACCTGAAATCATCAACCAGGTTTTTGTGTGTGCGCGCGTGACTCCCCTGTGCTATCTCCGGACAGACCATAAACGTTCGTAGATTTTTTTGCCGTCCATTCAACTTCATAAGAATAACGAGAATTTTGGTAATACCGTGGTATAAAGCAATTTCGGGAATTAAGGAATGACGCCTTCCTTTATCCATGATTATGTACCAACGCCACATAATTTCTGCGCAGATAGCACAGATTGCTTGTTGGTGTTTTATCTTCATGTAAAGAACCAATGAAGAAATAACATATAGTTAGTTCACGCACAATCAGCAAGTTGCCTCAGTAAAGGCAGGTCTCTGGTAGAGGCAAAAGAATTCTTCGTTTTAATATACTACAGGGAAAAGCCTCCCTCCCCCCTCCCCCCGAACATTAGGCATGTGTGGGGGGAGGGGGATACGTTTAAGCGGTTTGGTCGTTTTGATATACAAGCATTTGTATGGCCGCTTTGGGGATAATGTGATTGAGCGAATAGAAGACTACACAAAGGGGTGTCGTCTGGGGGTATTAGTGTTTGCGGGCTTTCATTTGCTCAGTGGTATGTTTAATCCCATTAGATACTTTTTACAGGTAAAGCAGAGAAGGCAGCTGAGTGAACAATAGACCGGTTCATAGGACTCGGGTTTATTCGGTTCTCTTCGGCCCGAGTTCGGGAAGCGCAGCCTGCTTTGTTTACATTTTGTGCGCGACCACGCGGACCGGATTTAACATGGAAGGATCAGAAAGTAAATCACAGGATGTGGTTAGGTTTAATGAAAAATCAAACCGTCAGCAAACTAAACATGCACACTTCACCACTGATGTGACATTTTAGGTAAAACATTTGCACTGTTCAGCACAATCCATGCTGTAATCACTAGCGTTAGCCGTGGAATCCGTTGTGAACATATGAAAGCGTGGGCCCGACTCGGCCACTTGCTGGTTGGACAATCAGGCCAACAATGGAATGCATAATTAATTAGGGTCCGGAAAAGTTCGGTACAAGTTGGTATGAACAGGTCTATTGTCTTATTGGGTTTAGATAATTTCAATCCTCTTTGGCCGGCCAGTCTCCGTTGCGTGCATAAATACCGATTTGGTATCTGACACAAAATACTTTTGTATGAATCTACATGCGTATGTAGCAAACCTTATGTGTTAGAAGGAAAGAGGGATAGGCAGTGTATGTATAGATTTAAGGTGATGCTACTTACTGATTTGACAATATATATCCACGCCGAGTTGTTGCTGTCTCTCACCAACACTTGTCCAGGGCTACAAAAACAGGTGCATAGATTGCAGTTTCACAACATGGAGGAGTAGGAGATGCAGGTGCACGGATGGAAGATTTTACGACATGAAGAAGAAAGAGTAAAGGTGCATAGGTGGAAGCTTTTACGACACGAAGAAGAAAGAGTACAGGTGGATAGGTGGAAGCTTTTACGACACGAAGAAGAAAGAGTATGGGGCATAGGTGGAAGCTTTTACGACACGAAGAAGAAAGAGTACAGGTGGATAGGTGGAAGCTTTTATGACATGAAGATGAAAGATTACAGGTGCATAGGTGGAAGCTTTTACGACATGAAGAAGAGAGAGTACAGTCACCGAACACAATGGTTGGCCCATGTACAAAATGACCCAGCTTTGTCATAAAAAAAATCCACTATGGGTTAAAAAGATTAATTCATCAGTAGAACGCTGACCCGTTTTCTCTAACTACGTTGTAGTTCTCGTGCCTTGTACCTTTAATATCTGATACCGAAACGAAAGGTGTACACTTGACTTCATATCGTTTCACTCATGAGTGAGTGGTATTGCTAATGCTGTTCCAACTGTATACTTTTCACAATCGTTAAATTGCTCGTCTACAAACTAACAAAGACAATTCGTCTCTTTGTGGACACATGTATAATTTACGCTCTCACCAATTGACACATGCGTATATATCTCTCGATCTTCCTGCCCTGTCAGAAATGACATCAATGAGTCGTCACGTTTATCATCTTTTCAAAATCTTCCCTTTTTTGATATAAATGTCTGAAGCTAGATTTCCTTTGCTGTCCATAAACAGATGATACATTTCCTTAGAGCGTGTTGGTTACCTTTTACTATGAGTACCCCGATTAATGCTGATGGTGTGTCGTGTGTACTCAATACTCCATGCCTGGATTATGCTCGGTGATCAAATGTTCACGTCCAAAAAGTACACATTTTTTTCTTTATTTTGACACAAATGAAGTTGGATTTTGAATTTCGGATGTGACAATACTAGAAAATTCAGGGCTTTGTGAATGTTGCGTAGGATGTCATTCTCATATGATGATAAAACCTGGAAACCTGGGTGCACATAGAGTTGGTTGGAATCGACATTGCCATAAATAAAAATATTTTTTTCTTATCTGGGTATTCAATACGCAAGTATTCAGGAAGCAATCTATCTGGTGGCAGGTTGCGCTGCTACATCTGTATCTGGCTTCCCGGGTTTTTTTGCAAAGATAAACTAAAAATTGATCCGCGCGCCAGCCTGGCCAACATTTATTTATTGCTGACAAGAAGTGGTTTGCTGGCGAGTCAATAATGTCTGTGTGACTGCAGTCTAGAGGAAGGCACGGTCTGTAGAAACAGAAGGAGGAACAGCCATTAGTTCCATAAAGCTTTTGCTGGACTGAAGCACGACTGATGACCGTTGTCGGTGTTTGTCCGCTACCTGTATACGGGACATGATCGAGACAGGTAAACTGGTATTAACTCCCCAGTGATCATCAGCAGATAGCAAAGAAGTCAATTTGCTGGGCGCAGAGTAGTTTCTTTGTCAACATTTAATGTATTTCGTTATCAGTGAATGTTTAACAACAACGATGGTTACACTTCAATTGACGTTACAGTTATGGTGTGGACATATATTTGTCCATTAGAATCAAGGGTTCATTTTGTCTACAGGAGTTGATTTATACCCCTGTGAAGCTACCCGTGACTATCAAAAGGGGGTACCTTGGTAATCGTTCTTGCCAATTTTTGTCTTCACCGGCGTTCCAATATCAAATTTCTTGGGGATGACTGTTGTAAATTATAATCACTTGGCAGGGGTAACAGGTTGTGTCCACTGCTGCCATGTGTACGTTTAAATGTGAGTTGTAACGTGCCATGTGGCTGACCTCTTGAAATCCTCCTCTATACAAGTGTGTGTCCTGCTACTACGGACAGTATACCACATAAATGCGAGTATGGATAAGACAATACAGGACACATGCAGAGAGCTCAAGGATGTCACAATAAGGGATGACGAAAGAGCCTGTAATACAGAAAAAAAATCTGTCGCGGCCTATCATACACAGACCCCTCAATTCTTGAGAAAAATAATCCAAATTCGCAGACCAGGAGTTATAACACATCGGATGGTATAACAGCACAGAGAAGTCATCATAGAAACCATTGGCATGAGCCTGAGTCAAAAGAAGTCAAACAAAAACATTAATCTGCAAATCCCCTGATGATGGCCATCAACGAAAGCTGAAAGCTCGGAGTTCACAGATTCAAAATTAATTCCTGCAACTACATTGAAGCCTTGATTGTATTTAAATGTGCATCCAAACAGGCTACCTACATGTTATGGTGGCAAAATGGAGAGCCCACCCATGTTACAGAGAAAAATCTATTGAATTATAATATTTGCCGAAACACCTTCCAGCGGTGCAATCTATATCATTTGCATCCTGTTCCCCTGATGAAAGGGATACCGTGGTAGAAACTACACACACTGTACGTATATAAATGACTTATTTTACCACTTACTTTGAAACCAAAAACAAAGCCAATGCAAACCTGAACAGTTGGGGACACCGTGGGTGATACCTGCTTAAAGTTCTTCGTGGCCGAGTACTTTATTTTTTAGCTCAGCTGTCTTGTCAGTGAGCTGAGCTTAAAGGGTGGTCCTTCGTCCGTCCGTCGTCTGTCCACAATTCGAATTTTCGACCTAGCCGAAACTGTCTGCCAGATTTACATCAAACTTGGTGGAAATGTACCTTGGATGGGTATCTACCAAATTTGTACAAATCTTTCAACAAGATGGACACCACGAGCTATAGTAACCCCATCCGTACATTTCTAGTTTAAAATGGGCACCAGACAATACATCTGTAGATTATAAATGAGTATTCCGCTCTTCACATCTCTAGGTTATAAATGAGTGCTCGACTATACACGTCTAGCTTTAATGAGTAATTCACGCACGATTCAGGATTCCGGACTCAGGGTAGTTTATTGGACCCACTTGTAGATACTTGTACATGTACATACAAATTGGAAAATAAATGAAGAAAAAACTATTGGTCAGGAGACACATGTTAAGATCTTGAGCTGATCACTATCACATGTGCCATCCTTACATGCAGATAATAGAAGCACGCTTGTAGTCATGCTTGACATGATAGAATTGATAGTTGTATCACACTAAATCTTAATGTCAGTACAAAACTGTCAAAACGAAAGAATGATTTAAAACTTATCCCGAGGCTCTTCCATTCTGAAGGGGTTAATACCGTATGACTGTCTAAAGATGCATATTCTGTTGGTTGAATGACGAGATGTAACAACTGGGTACATTACAAGACATTTCGTATTTATCAATGAATTATTTTTTGGCATAGTAGGAGGAGCCAAAGTAACTATGAGTATGTAATTTCATTTTGGTTGCTTCAGGTGTTAAATACATGTCTAGTTATAAATGGGTATCTCACCGTACACAGGTGCACCGTGGGAATGGATACCTCACTCTATATGCATATCTCGATTGTAAATGGGTACCTCACTCTATATGCATATCTCGATTGTAAATGGATACCTCACTCTATATGCATATCTCGATTGTAAATGGGTACCTCGCCATACACACATCCAGCGTATCAAAGGGTATCTCATCATGCACGCCCAGGTTATAAATGGATACCTCACCATATACATGTCTAGCCGATAAATGGGTTCCCTAGCCTACAAATGTCTAACTTAAATGATGCGAGGAACCTCTGTGCGTCTCCTGTTGCACAAAATGACCATTCTTCCGTTTCAGCTAGCCAACTTTCCGGGGCAAATGAACAGTTCATACTGTGTTTCTGGATTGGACAACTAAATTTTGGAACGTCGCTAAACTATGTATACCTAATAAAAATGTCAGACCCCCCCCCCCAAAAAAAACGATTCTCCGTGGTATAACTCAAAACGCAAAAGCATAACGCTCACGGAATTCACGAGAAAGCAAAGTTCTCGAATGAAAATCGTCAATATTGGAGGTATTTTTGTGAACTAAGGACTAACTGTACCAGCAACTTGAGGAACGCTAAACATGAGTATCATTACAAACAATATCATATTGTAAATACTGGAGAGTTGAAAGGCAACAAGTGATGGAAAGTCGTCAAATACTATATTGCTGGTAATACTAGCCCGTCTATACCTCCTATCTTATTAAATGACCGTGTCACATCCGACAGTGAAACTAAATCTGACGTTTTCAACGAAATGTTTTCCAAAACGCTGTGATGTGGATGCCTACACCTTTAATTTACTAGTGAAGCCCAGGACTCATCAAAATTATTGGAAGTTATCGTTTTAAACGGAAGTAGCGTTCTTGATATCTTGAAATCTTTGATCACGAAAAAGCGTGTCAATGGGTCAGCATTGGTGCCCCATTGTTGAAAGAGGCAACTCCTGGTATTGATCCTTCGCTCACTAAATTATTGAACCTTTCTCTAAACAATTGCAAGTTTCCATCAGAATGGGAAAAACACACACACACACACGCACACACACACACACACACACACACACACACACACACACACACACACACACACACATATATATATATATATATATATATATATATATATATATATATATATATATATATAAAACACCAATCTATAAAGGTGGTGTGGTAGAACTGTGTAGCAACTATAGACCTACCTCTTTATTAAGCTGTGTGTGTAAGGTCTCTGGACGTGTCGTTTTTAAGCATACCTTGACATTTTTGCATAACAATAACGTACTATGAGAAAAGCAGTCTGGGGTCTTACCCCGAAATGCGACAATTAACCAGTAAGTATTTCTTAATCACGAATTTTAAAAAGCATTTGATCTCCGAAAAGAATTGCAGGTAGTATTTTTTGACATTAGTAAAGTCTTTGATAAGGTCTGTCGTCAAGGCCAAATACATAAGCTGAAAAATGTTGGTATCTTAGGCCCATTATTTTTTTATTAGAAGACAACGTCCGTGCACCAACTCAAAAGGTGGTCATGACAGGCCAGACTTCTCCTAGGGGAAGGGGGGGGGGGGAGTCAAAGCAGGGCTCCAACTATGTTCAGGTCTGGGTACATTGTTCTTTCTTGTGGACGTTAAAGGTTTTGTTGAAACTGGTAAATGTGAATTACGCCTAGTGCCGACGACACTATCTTATACATGGCGGTCAATAATTCTGCTGAAGCAGCTAAGAATATGAATAGTGATCTGAACCCTACCAAAACTATATCAATGATATTGAGTAAGAAAAATAACCCGGCAGACCGTCCCAACCTAATATTTAATAATAATAGTCTTGGAAATGTTGTTATGCACAAACATCTGGGTCTTTGGTTTTCCTCTGATCTCATGTTAACCATATTATTGTAAAATCAAAATAAATAAATGAATGAATGAATAGATGAATGAATAAATAGATAAACAAACAAGTAAATAAATAGATAAATGATATATACAGTAAATAGTTAAGTTTCTCAAAACGTCTACAGCAAAAGTTGAATAGAAGAAAATCGCTTGAAAATCGCTTATATATCTACTTTTCCTTTGTACTGCCCAGTTTGGGGTCGGCCAGTGTGGCGGTAAATGGATGCACAAAGGCTGATGAAGACCGTCTGGAATCTGTCCAGTTGGCAGCAGCCGGGGTTGTGATACTATCATCTGCCCACATAAATCATGAATGAACAAATTTACTTAGGGACAGACTGGGAAATTTAAATGAGCGTAGGAGAAAACGTAATTATGTTTAAAATTATTAATGGCATCGCTCCACCTTTCCTAAATTATCACTTTCCGGTAACAGACTCGAGTCGTACTAAACAAATAAGAATTAGTGAGGCTAAAAAGATTACGTACTATAATTCTTTCTTTCTAAGTGCTATCCGGGAAAAAGAACTAATTATCTCGACATGTTGGGGATATTGACCATCTAGATGAGTTCGAACAGGACGTTCTATTTTATTTAGTTATTATTATTTTTTTTTGTAATTTGCAATTATTAGTATGATTCAAAGCAAGTCATGTGTACATCAATATGGTAACAGAGATACGTAAATCAACACTAACAGAAATTAACGTGACCAATAAGTACGAGAATGAAGCCAACCTGGTTTATTTATCCCCAGCTGTAGGAACATATTATAACATACATGTATTATAGATCATATGTACACTGTATAAGTATTTTACATGAATAAGAAGCAGTCAATATTCAGACATAAGAAGGTGTTTCAATTTTGCTTTGAATAAGTTAATTGAATGAATTTCTCTTACTGATATCGGGGCTTTGATCCAAATTGAATGCCCATGAAATCTTGCAGAAAATCGGCAGACATTAGTGCGGCATTATATATTACTCTTTTGCCTGGTATCATGACTATAGATATATGAATTTGAAATAAATATATTGCCAAAGATATTGCAATATAACATAACTTGTACATAGAAATACCAGTTAAAAACTAATTTATATTTCCGAATTTCATTATTTTAAACTGTCTAAAAATACATCGATATGAGCATAATAATGCGAAAAAGTTTTAATCCGAATGGCTGTTTTTTGCGGTTTAAATAAAGATTCCAAATTTGTATAGTAATTGGATGCCCAGGTTATGCTGCAGAAATGTATAATATGGAAATAATAGTTCTTGATATAGTTTATATAAAACATCCCGTCTCACAACTACACGGATCTTTTTCAAAGTACCAACGCTTTTATTGATTTTATTAGAGATATAAGAAGTACGGTATTTCCACCTAATACTTTCATCAATCCATACACCCAAAAAAATTTGTATGTATATCTCGTTCGAAAACCTTATTTTCCATCTGAATTATAAAATTATGAAACGCGTTTCCTTTCACGTGAATAGAGTACAAAATGTAATTAGTTTTGTCAATATTCAAACATAACTTATTGGTCTAAAACCATTCATTTATTAGTTTAATAGTTATATCTACATTTCTATGAACATTATCTTTGTCTTTCTCAGTAAAAACCAAACTAGTGTCATCGGCAAATAATAATGACAAACATTCATGACTAATATATATATATATATATATATATATATATATATATATATTAATATATATATATATATATATATATATATATATATATATATACATACATACATACATATAAGCGGCCCTTATATTGAACTTGTGGTACGCCACAAGATGATATAAAGTTTATGATATTTCATTAGGGAAACATACAAATTGCTGTCGGTCTTTGAGATAACTTTCAAATCAATCCGAACACACACCCCTAATCCCATAAAATGAGATTTTTGACATAATATTTAATGATTCGCTGTGTCAAATGCTTTTGACAGATCCAGAAATATGCTTAAGAAATATTTTTCTCGCTTGCTTCTGCAATTTTGTTTGCCAAATAACTAACTGCTTATTCTGTAGAATAATTTCTGAACCCGAACTGGAGATCATAAATCATGTGTTATTTGTTCACGTAAGTAAGTAATTGATAATGGGCAAATCGTGCATAATTTTTGAGAATTTTTGAAAGTTGAATAAAACCAAACCCAAAGTAACGAGCTATATTATACTGGAAAAGGGAAAATTGTTATTATTCACCATAGAATGCGGATAGGCTGCAGTCAGTGGAAGAGTGATCTCTACAAAATAGGAGTCAGCGACTTTGGAAAATGTTCACCCCATTTCTTTTAATGGAACAGGCATAGTCCACTAAGGAACAAGTTACAATCTAAACTTATATACTTTGGCAACTTTACTCTATGAAAACCGTACTGGTGAAATTTAAAGAAGGACTATAATGTGTCAGAATGATAAAAGTATTGAAGCCCTTCGTAAATATATCAGGTTTTCTACTATGTTTAAAGTATGATTTTGTGCACGAATTCGGCATAGTTTACTATGCTAAAAAAAACCGTTCCATTTATCCCTTTTTTAACTTCCTAATTGTGATCTTCTTAATCATCTATCTGTGTACTGGTGTTTCGAAATCTTTATGTTGTCTTGTGCATATGTAGCAGAGGCCCTCGTGTAGGCCGCTCAGCCGCTTGCAAATTGTTTTTCTGACTTCGATATTTTTAACCAAATTAGTGCCTCGCCATGCACACTTCCGGGCCATAAATGGCTACCTCGCAATATATAGGTTTCGAGCCTATAAATCAGTTCATGATACACATATTTTGCAAGGTATTCGAGATCAACCTAACAACGAGAAGGATATTATATTTAACCATGTGAAATCTCGTATTCCTAAGACAAGCAAAGGTCTGCATTTAAACCTTAGCCCGAAGGTAAACAGCTTCTGTGCCGAGGTGTCACTTCAAGTCCCTTTGTTGCTACAAATATCTCTCTTATATTTTTTTGTGTGTATCTTATGACTTCTTTGAAGACTGTGCTGATCAAAATTATCTGGAAAACCTTTTGTTTGGCCACCTAATGAACTATTGAGTAATTCAGGTCATATCAGTGTATTTGTAACTACAAGTATACCAACCACATGTCAAATGCAAAACACCTGAACAACAAACAGATAACCGATAAACGGATTATATCTTCCAAACAACACATATGGAGTATGTCCTTGGAAAAGATTCTGACGCAAAGATTTCGAGTCTGGAAGAGTTGGATGCAATGAAAAATAACCGTAAAATAAACAACGAAAGTAACGGCAATTAAACATTGTATGTAAGCGTAAAATAACCAATGTAAGTAGCGGTATAAAAAATAAATTACTGTATGAAACAATTTAACATGTGAGAAAAGGGTTAAATGCTAATTGTATGGTGGCACATCTTTTGCACTTTGGTTCCAACTTACTTGAAATAATGAAACATGCATGCCTTGGCGTTCTCAGATAACTTCTGTAGGGGCCAATTACGAAGAAACGGCACGCTCCTGTGAAGTTGACAATATCAATTACATCGACGTATCAGCACTACACACATTAATGTCACAGCCGTCTTCATCCCCCCCCCCAAAAAAAAAAATTCTTCAAACACGATTATAACTTATCGTTTTATTGTACAAAGCACATTATAGAAGCAAAGGTATTTTGAAATGTACTAGAAGGACTTTATGCATATTGATAAATTTGTCGCCATGCTAGTGTTCGGCATACGCTGTGCCAGATTTAAACAAACGCTTATCAAGATTACAACAGGTCCGTAGCGAAAATTGAGAATAACAGAATTGGCAGTGATTTTACTATTTTTTCAAATACTGTAACTGCATAATTACATACCTTATGAAAGAATTGTGATCTGGATCATTCACGTTTTTTATCCCTCCTGACATGAAGATATCTTCAAAATCCTACAATGTCAAGTTAAAACTGCGTGTTGAATGTTAAGTATGGACAGTTTCCTATACATTTTAGTATGTACTTGACAATAAATCTGTGTGTAAACAGCTTTGCGATAAAGCACTGATAATATGTGATTCACAGCACGCATAGGATAACATTGTTGCGACACGGCACGCACAAACTGTGACTTGAGACTGAATGGTCTCGCTCCAGCTTGGTGCTGAAACGACTTAGCTACAATTCTGACCGAGTCGCTTCAATGTTCGGAAGTGAACTTTCTAGCAGGACCTTTTTGGCGGAGCGGAGAGGAGTTGCTTATTGGTTTTTCCAAGGCATATTAGTATTTGATTTAAATATACATGTATTTATGTGTTCTTAATGGCCGTAGGGTACAGGTAGTTTCAAAAAACAGGACAGTCCAAGCAATGTTACCAAAAGATATACCTGTTGAAGATGTTACAGATCAGACCGTTTGGCGGACATTATAGAAATACTATGACTTAGTTCCCGATTGTTACTATTAAACTGAAAAAAATGAATAAAAAGAATGACAATAAATCACCATGTTTAATGACACCTGATTTTACGGGTTAATTTAGGTACAGTTTTCTAGCGTACGTAATCACTATATAACTCCGTACAACGTAATGCGGTAATGATCAGAGAGAGAGAGAGAGAGAGAGAGAGAGAGAGGGAGAGAGAGAGAGAGAGAGAGAGAGAGAGAGAGAGAGAGAGAGAGAGAGAGAGAGAGAGAACTTGGACATGTCGCTATTTTAGGTGTAATAGCTAACTTTTCAATGATGTTTCTACCCTTTTCTGTTGTCCTTTGAACCTACATTTCTGGAAAGAGTGTACTAGTAACTAATCCTATTTTTACCTCAAAGAACAATAAAGCGTGGTGTCTGCCCTGGATTACTGATAATGTGGCGTTGAAGCGTGCTGCCGGAAGTCACAAACCCAATGGCTCTGCTGCATTTTGCAAAATGTTTTTCATCCTTTGAAGTCAATACTTGAGTCCAAACTGCAAACTTTAAAATTTCATATTTTTTCTGGTATTTCTAGATAGACAATGTAACTTAATCGGAAACAAAGTTACTGACCAACTAAACTACTGAATAATCGCTTCCTTGGCAGGGAAATCATTATTCACAAGAAGTTTCATGTGTTCATTTTCAAACATGAGGGTTGTTAAGATTTTGTGACGAATGAGTCCTATTAACGTGTAGCGGGGCACATGTGTGTGAATGCAAACATATGATCTGACCAGAATGTGTGTTACGTTCGTTGCACAGTTGTAATGATATAATCTTAATCTGCCTAATAATTAAAGAATGCGAGCGAACACACTCTGGAGAGAAATGTCACGGGTCGACAGCGTTAGGATGTGGTACGATGAAAGCCATATACCATTTGTTATATATAGTATTTGTTTGCGGCATGTGAACAATCCAACACCTCTCCCCCCCCCAAAAAAAAAAAAACAAATAAAAAAAAATCAAAAATTAAAAAAAGAAATTAAAAAAAATAAAAAATAAATAAATAAAAAATAAATAAGTTATGCGGGAACCTTTTTAGCAACGTGGTTGCACGAGCGGATTTGGTGTAGCCATTAGTAAACGAACGTGCGCTTAGTTGCTGGTTGCTACTGATGGTCCATAAGTGTAAACAAGCAGAATATCTTCTTAATAAGGACAAATTGACCGTCACATGTGTCCGTCAAATGTTGATCACAGCAAGGAGGCTATACGTGTGGCCTCTTTGATCATAGGTACGTATAATTAGCGGGATTTGACTCCATCAAACCTAGGTGATCTGCAGGGGTCAGCCTCCACTGAAGCACCGATATGATCACATATTTCGATTCGCGAATCGTTTGACAACCTTACACGCATGAAAGCTGTACAAACGCACTGCTTGTAACAATCTCTCTCTCCTCGTAGGTCTTCCATTGCCAACTGGACAAAAGTGGATGTGCTCTGAATTGTGATAAGGATACCGGGGCTATGTTCTTTGTGAACCGACTTTGGAGTCAAGTGTCAACATGGTTACAGTTGCAGAGATCATAAGAACGTCCAGGTCAACAGCTTACACTGAAAAAGTTACTCTGAACATTGTATTTGGCAAACATAATGATAGACTATGGATGTATCGTACAATCCGGGCTTACAATGCGGTTCAACTGTGGCCATGCAGCTACTTGAATGAACCTGCAATATGTATGCAGTCGAATTTCATATCTTTTTGGCGGCCCCTTTTTGACATAATAATCAGTTACACAACTAACAGGTGTCATATAATCTATTGTAAGTTTCTTTACGGTCTACTAAAAGTATAGAATGTATTGAAATTTGAACATTGCAAGAGTTAGTCGGTGTGACCACAGTATTGGTCTGGGTTTAGTTGAGCAGAACAATAATTGCAAATTTTGCTTGCAGTCCCATGTCCTAAGGGTTAACAGCGCAAGTCTATTAACCCATTCCAATCCTTGCGGGCTGCTCTATTTTAACTATGTACTAGTTTTTGGGGTTTTTTTTCACTATTTACCTTGACAGAAATGACCAGCAGTTCCACGGATGTTTTAGTGATGACCGTCCCTTGTCGTCTGCTACGAGTGATCAGCGCCAGTTCCTGTCAAGAAACACGCACCAGTGACATCACAGCGTTCTCTCTGCATTTCTTAGAATAAACGGTGAATGGATTGCAGTGGTCTGCTGATACTGACAATCATTGTCAGAACATGGGACATTCATACCTTACATTACACATTGGTGGTATTTGATGTCAATATAAATCACCATACATAATTCACGGGTCACCTTTACATGTTTTGCGTCGCTTGTTTACAATTGTCGTTGCTTATTGGGGCATGTTTAACATTAATTAAACCAAGGACAAAAGATATCGCCGTCTTTCACATTTTAGGACAAATAAATCAGCCAATCGTGACCCTTGTAACCCTTATGCTGCGGGGTCGAATGAAAGACTTATCAGTCGAGCCCCATGCTTCAGAAGTGGAAATTAGGGCCGCTTCTCAGAAAGAGATTTCTATGCCATGAAATTGATTGGATCACAATTAAAATTTTCTCTTAAGTAGTAGAAATAACATGCACCTAATGGCTGACTGAAAAAAAAAAACATATACACAATGACTATTCCAATTAGATGAGAGTTTGATAAAAAATAAATTCAAAAGAAAAATGCTAAAATATACGCCTCTGTAACACAAGAAGCAACTTATATTAACTTTCAATTACGCCCCTGTAACACAAGAATCAACTTATATTAAGTTTGAATTACGCCCCTGTAGCACGAAGATCAACTACGGTCTGAATTACGCCCCAGCCGCAGGAGGATGACTAATTAAGAGTCAATACGTGACATACACGTGGGTTGCGGTGCTGCTTTGGCTTGTATTCCAAGTAATGAGGTACCCAGATCCCTGTATCTGACTTGGCAAAATATGTTCCCCTTGCAACACTGGCATCTTGGATAATATTAAGACTTTGAAGTCATCATCATGGCCTTCAAGCACATATTGAAAATTGCACAATAAATATGGGCCAGAATACAGCAGAAATGAGCAATCAACATTTATTTGCATAATTGAATTCACCGATACAAAGCACTGTTTATGGTAAGATATTTATATCATTGATTATGCCATACAGACTTAACATATTTCGTTAGTTGTTGCTGAGGCAAACTGACCGGCAATATTTCGTGAGGATTCTCCATAATGGTTGCCTGCAGAGCGGCCTAGTGCTACACTATGTAACATTCATTGACAAGAACATTAGAGTCTGCTTCGCAGGTAACCATAATGACAGTTCACAAATAATGACAGACTTATCGTGTCAAGCTTTGTATTTTGGTGTCATTTCGTTAATCTTAAATTCAAAACAATATAGGGTTAATTTGAACAATCAAATTGAAATCAATGACAGCGACAGTTAATGAAAGTAGAGCCCCACTCCATGCAGTGGGGGTGGCAGTCACAACTGACCACCGGAACGCCGAATCCTCCGAATGTAACGTGGCAGCCATCAGTAATATTGCGCAGGCCCAAGTGTACAATTTGGTTTGAAGTTGTTTCGTTATCGAGTCAATCCAGCCTATCTATTGAATGAAAAATGTGATAAATTTATGTCGACCTGTATGGGATTTGAACCCACACTCGCCTAGCCAAATGTAAAGTCCAACACTCTGACCTCTAGGCCATCGGGACAACCCCAAAATGGTTGACCAAGGACCCAGGGTGATGTTATAGCAGGTGTGGCTTTGTACATTGACACGGTGGGGCACTTCTATGGTGCTCTCTTTTAAGGTATCAAAATAAAAGCATGGAAATATATGCAATGCAAAGTGTGTGGCACAGAGGAAAGCATAAACTCATTCTTTTGCTGAGAAATACGAAGTTTTTTCCCTCTGAATCTACCTCTAGTAGCTGAAAAGTCCATTCCCATTGTTACCATTTGAAATTTGTGATTTCATTTTAAAATAAGAATGGAATGTGTCATTGTATACCTTGGTGCCCACACTACAATGAGATTATTTTTTCTGAGACATTTTTTCATGTGAGAGTTCTAGGTAGAGGACATCTCGTGAGCGTCGTGTTATGCCGTCACAGGTAATTTGGAAAGTTGCTTTTTATCTGTAATAGCCTGCCTGATATTTGTTCCCGCTTGGAAAAGTGTTCATGTGATGAAAAGTCTTTTGGCGCCCATATCCATACAAATCGACAAATGTACATCTCTGCACATAAAGCAAGCGATGAAGCCAATTTTCTGTTCATCCAATTCGGACCAGGTGCAGAATAATGGATAGTGATAGAACCACACGGCCAGAAAGGTTTCATAAAATTGTCAGAACTTACGCCGAATGCCATACCCCTGTGGAGAAAGGCTACAGTTCTCGTCATGCCCTCCACTTGATCCATTACGGTAATGACAACTGGGCACAGAAACAGAAGATTATCAAAATTAGGTGCAAGTAAACCAGCTGTGTGCTTCGCAATATATATTACCCGCATCATTGTACGGCCTGAATGGTGCCTTTTACAAGCGGATACCAGAAGGCAATTATCGCCGCCATTAAAGTGGTCATTACATTGGAGACGTGGAGACCACACACTCCCGTCTGCTTAAACCCATTCCCAATGCTTAGAACTGAGTATACGGTTTTCTGTAGCTTCAATTTTGCGGTGAGTAGTCAAACTGTAGCAGGTTTAGCTGTCAAGTTATGGCGTGTTATTCTTGCAGGTCTTACAATTTACATACAAAGTGGTTTCACTCACGGAAATATGAATAAAAGACACAATAACAAACAAATAAAAAACGACAACCCCCGAAAAATCAAACAAAACAAATCAACAACGACGACGACGATGATGATAGTGGTGGTGGTGATGGTGGTGGTGGTGGTGGTGGTGGTGGTGGTGGTGATGATGATGATGATGATGATGATGATGATGATGATGATGATGATGATGATGATGATGAACAATAACAACAACAAGAAAAACAACATATGATATCCGGGCGCCTTTAGCCTGTCTAATTACTGTAAACGGGAAATATCCAGAACTTATAATGTGGTTTGTTAACGTGTGTATTCGTACATACGATGTGCAAACGTACCAGTAAATATATTGTAATCGTCTGAGATTAATGAATACCAGTAATTATAATCGTCTGAGATAAATTAATACCAGTAATCGTCACTGTCAAAGTTGGTCTCTGCTCAGTCTCCGAAGTGTCAAGTATGCAGTATGCTTTGCAGGTTTGGGGTTCGAACCATACTTTACGGTACACACATCAATAATGGGCGCAAAACATCAAATTCAATTATACGTCAGATCATTTTAACTAGGAAAGTGTAATCTTCTATGAAAACAAGGAAATATTCTCACATTCCCCTTTTATGGAAGGCACTGCTGATTTCATTGTTATACATGCAGCGTATATGCAAAAGTCATTCACAGCACTTTTCCTGACTGCCAGCATTAGGGATATAGCACACCTTAAACTGAAATTTGCAATCTACAGTGTGTTGGTTTTGCGTGCTGGCTTGTATTTTTAATTATATGTCATCTTTACGACAAAGTGTCGACAGACTTAAGCCTGCATATAACATTGGGCAATATCTTCGACTGTACATTGAACTTAGCAGCGATAATACAGGCTTACTATATATATATATATATATATATATATATATATATATATATATATATATATATATATATATATATGTATGTATATATATATATCTAAATATATATATATATATATATATATATATATATATATATATATATATATATATATATATATATATATATATATATATATATATATATATATATATATGCATATCTAAATATGTTTTCTCTGCGCATGGTACGATGCTAGATATTTTATCAAAACATGCCACCGTGTTTGATTTGGCGTATTTAGAATTCATCCCTATGTATCTATCGATTAAACTATTGATTTTCGCCCCCACACAACATATCTGTCACCGTACAGTTATCTTGAATCATATCCCTTAAAATGATTTGAATTAATATCTAGCTGCTATGTTGTAGAATTTCAATTACCAAAGTGCCAGGAATTTTCTAAACCATTGAGTTTTTATTGCATTTTCACCCACGGAGCAAATATTTGTTCATAAACAAAGCGGCTGTATTGTATGCACAGTGGCACTTGTGGATACGTCACGCCAATTGTCTAACTCAGCTTGACACACCTAAAATTCCTTAGCATCATCCATATTATATTGCAATAATTGGGAAAATGGGTAAACTCTGCGTCAGCATCTTTTTAGCTTCCCATACATCCTTAAGCAAAAACGATACATTGTACTTGTGCATAATAAATTACTGCAAAGAACTTGCATCAAAATTTCAAGCCATATGAAATGTGGTCACCTCAGTATTTTGCTCCATTTTTGCGACTTCATTGTCTTTCTTGTCCATTGTACAATATTTGATATAATTCACATTAACTTGCTGATCACAACACGTGAAATGCGCACTCAACCCAGACGCGATTCAGTGCAAAGAATTGGTTGATAAGTCCACCTTTTCACATACATGGATCCCGTTGTCTTAAAAGTGAGGTCAAGGTCGCCAAAATATCATCAAGTGACGAATTGGTATCTAGGTACAAATGAGGTGAATTTGGATTTCAGGTGGCCAGGAAATCTAGACATATCGTGTTTACTAACAAATGGTGGACGGATGAACAACCTCAAAACACCAAAGTCACTCCCCATTGGGGTGGAGCTCTATAAACCCCTTTATTCCAATATTAGTACTGTTGTACTTAGGGTAGTGCCCTTCAACAGCTCCCCTCGGCGCACGTTACGCGCAATACAATCAGCGAGTGTCCGTTCGTCTTAATTTGCCTCAAGCCGTAAAGAATAAGAATAGTTCAACAGAAGTACTATTAAATGTGTTAAGTCAATTATCGACAAAGATCACGGGTTTAACGATAAGGTGCCTAACGCCGACGTATTGGCGCGCAATTTTGTCTGTTATAATAAACTATCAGCAAGTGTCTTATGTAGTGAATAAGGCCTACTTCTTGCTGTAGTTACAGATAATAAAGCCATCAGTCCGCAGCTGTCACAGGTACAGCCAACAGTGGACTCAGTCACCAAAAGGTTCAGTTTCTCTCAATTATAGATGTTTTGCTCTTTCTTTGCTCAGTGTCACACATATTTATCCCCAAAAACTAAAGCAAGCAAAAAGGAAAAGGCGAGCACACTTTTGTTAAGTTCTCAAATTGAAGTCTGTAGTTGAATCGGGGAGGGGGGGGCACATACTCAACATCAGGGTGGGTGTGTGCCTTGGACATTTTTATACGATACCCTTTCTTAATCCTACACCAGATGTAAAAAGGTACCCTTTCCTAATCCTGTAATCTGTTGAAAGTAGTGCTGCATTGGTGCATCCTCTTGCATTTTGGAGACCAACATTCCAATTTTACAGTTTTAGCATATTGTTACTTTCCACAAAAATTCCTCCCCAAAGAACTGACTGATTATATCCTATACCTCCAGCCTATATCCAAGATCTATACATTTGTTTGAAAAATGAATAAGACACTCAGTTTACTGAAGTAAATGTTACCCCTATCCTGGTTATATCCTATATCTACAGCCTATATCTAGATCTTTACATTTGTTTTAAAAAAATAAATAAGACATTTAGTTCACTCAAGTAATTGTTACCCCTATCCTAATTATATCCTATATCTACAGCCTATATCCAGATCTATACACTTGTTTGAAAAAAAAATAAGACATTCAGTTCACTCAACTAATTGTTACCCCTATCCTAATTATATCCTATACCTCCAGCCTATATGCAGATCTATACATTTGTTTGAAAAATGAATAAGACATTCAGTTCACTCTGTTACCCCTATCGTAATTCAGCTGTGTGAGGGGCTTTTTTTAATCCTGGGAGTACTGAAAACAGGGCCTTTCCCGCGGCACATACGCAGTACAATCGTACATGGGAGTACCTCCCCCCCCCCCCCCCCCGAGTTGAATCTGGTTGGTTGCAAAATGAATACAGGCGATAGCGTGCAATGGTCCTTATTATCTGGGCATTAAAGTCCGTTATTTGGCATACGAGTGTATGGGCAGCAGCGGGTTGGTCTGGACGGGATATTAGCACAGCACACGCCACTTCACTGAACATGATTAACGTTCAATTGTGGCTTTTGAAGCACAAAAACATTTGATGCAGTTCATAGGACAACAGACAGTTAGACCTAAGAGCAGGATGAAAGATCGATTGCTTTTACTTTCCAATTTGATTCCAAACATGTCTGGCGCCTTGCTGGGAGCCACCTTGCCACAAATATTGAGAAAGCAATAAATATATCAAACAAGAAGGCTGTGGGAACAGTCTATGCTCAGCTGACCTACACATTCATCACACTTGTGGCTCTTTGAACTTGGATAAGGGTCAAGGTCACCCATGTGCTGAGTAAGTCTGACCGTTATGGACGAACACTAACATGTGCAACATCAAGGTCCCAGTTCAAGTAGTTCTCAAGTTATAGTGAACAGTAAAATTCACGTATGTAGCACTGCGACCTCAGGAATGAGGTCCAATTCATCATGCCTGACCTTCTAGAAACATAAACACGTGCAACATCAAGGTCTTAACTCAAAATAGATCTCAAGCTATCAAGTGAACAGTGAAATTCATGTCAGTTGTCCCATGACCTTGTGAATGAAGTAAAGGTCACTCATGTACTGTCTGAGAACGGCCTTCCAAGAAAAGGCTGAAACAGGTCTCAAGTTATCGTATGTATAGTTGAATTAACCTAAGTGATCTCGTGAGCTTGAGAATGAGATCAGAACAAGATTTCTGCCAACTATTAGCAGAATCTGAGTGACGGTTTTGGAGAAGAAGTCGAAAAAAGCGAAAACGCACTTTTTTGCACAAAAAATATTTGAAATATCACAGAAAAATCACAGAGCCACCTGTTGAACAAATTAAAGTTTCGAGGTTCCCGGAAGTTTCCCTAAGCAGTTTCGAATCAATTGGCCAAGCAGTTTCGGAGAAGATTTCCTAACACTTGACCAAAAATGAAATTTAAGAATAAAAAAATTCCAAAAATCACTGGAGGGTGACCATTTGAACAAAGTTGGTAGGGACTCACCCAAGGTACATCCCTATCAAGTTTAAAGTGAATCTGGTCAGTGGTTTTGGACAATTTCAACGCGTTAATTACCATTGCAATCCCCATTCACTTAGATAGTAATCAATAGGACCGTATGCATTTACCGACAAGTACCCGAACTGAAAAAAAAAAAAAAACAAATAAAAATAAAAATAAAAATCAAGGATTCACAGGAACGCCACCTTGTGGACAGCTCTTTTTGGCCTTTCTCCAGACACATTTCCGTCAAGCTTCAGCATAATCTGGGTGACAGTTTTGCAGAAGACTACAAAAATAGTAAAAACACAATTTTTTTTTTACACAAACATATTTGAAAAATTACAGCGTCACCTGTTGAACAAATTAGGGTTTCAGGGTCCCCAGAAGTCTCCGTAAGCAATTTCGAAGCAATTGACCAAGCGGTTTCAGAGATGAAGATTTTCAAAGACAAAATTAAGAAAAAAAATTACGAAAACTAAAAAAAAAACAAAAAAAAACCACCCCCCCCCCAAAAAAAAAAACTAACGGAATGTGACCATTCGAAAAACTTGGTCGGGATCCGACCCAAGGTTACTTGCCACCAAGTTTGACGGGAATCTGGCTGACGGTTTCAGAGAAGTCGAAAATGTGAATTGCAGACGCCGACGAACGACGGACTACAGACGGCCGACTGGTGGACTGACGGACAACGGATGCCGAGCCACCACATGACATCAGCTGACTGACAAGTCATCTGAGCTAAAAAATTACTTCAAGGATGATCTCATTTATCCTGGGACCCAAATGTTAAGAAGCCTGGCTAACGGTTTGGTCACTGAAGCTCTCGTGGCGCTCATTATAGTCAACTGCTAACAATATTTATGATGATTTGGCGACAGCTTTTAAGTCTTGGGGGAATGATTGTCTCATTTCTCAGATATTTGTAAGTTACACAGGTGAACCTTAATGTGTGAGCAAGACAGCGAGGCAGGAAGTGAAAGCCTTCAGAGATTACTCTATACTTTTGTTATTACTAAGCTATTTAGCTATACCCTAAGCTATTCAGCTATACTGGTGAATAGCTCTCTGCCACAAACACCAAATAATATCAACCATTTCTTTGCCGATTTCGGCCAAAGGTTATGTGCTCTGAATTAGGTAAGGGGCTAGATTCCTAATCTTTGTAAAGCCAGTGTTCCATCAATTGCCAGCAAGCTTACAGTTGTAAAGACCATCAAAAGTGTTAATGCTATTACAAAAAAGACTTGTGGAGCAAAGTACAGGACAATCAACTCTTCCACCAGACTATAATCAAAATATCTTTAATGTCAGGCCAGTGTACCCTCGCAAAACAACCCAACACATTTAGATGTGCAACAACGACCTTTTGCCTCTCGATCGTTCAACAATGGCATAGTGCGTAGAACCACAAACGTTCAACAATGGCATAGTGGGTAGAAATTACAAGCATCCAACAATGGCATAATGGGTAGAAATTAAAAGCATCCAACAATGGCACAGTGGGTCGAAATTACAAAGACGGTGGTCAATAAGTGCAGCATGTGGATAAATAGGTACATCACTGTTGTAAAAAGTGCAGCATGCTTATAAAAGAATTTAATTTTATGGTTTTTTATAAGTCAGCCAACTAGTAAGTACATGGAGCCCATTTAATTTATGTACTACAACAGTGAAATTGTTATCATTGTAATGTCAAAGGTTGAAAGTAAATACGTAAAAAAGACAAAAACAAAAACAAAATAAAACAAAGGTAAATGTAAAAAACAAAACAAAACAAAAAAGGAAGAAAACGAAAAAAAGATACCAGCACCATAACCTAAATTGACATTTCGCACAGTATAAAGCTAAGGTCACCAGATAGACACGAGTGGAAAAGAAGGAAAACGCCATTCATACCACATTTGAAACACACATCGTTTCCATGAAAAGATAAAGGTCAATAATTCCCATTGACAACAATGAGACAACGGAGAATTTCAGTTCAACCATGCTAGATCAAGTATCTTATTCGAATTGTAAAACATGTCAGTGTTCATCATCCAAAAGATACATCCTCAACAATGCAATTATGAGAATGTATTTGTGTCTTTTTGTCCAAAACCACTTCCTAGTAGTCATTACCCTATTCGGCAGTCCGAACTCTTTACTCTCCACACGCTAACCTGTAACTGTCTAACCTATATACATATGGACGTACCATTTTCCATAATGCGCACGTTCTTCTGTTGAATTTGACATAGTCTGTATTAGCCCCCCAAAATTAAAGGGTCTTCATCGGGTAACTATACCCGTACATGTCTCTGTGAGGAGCTGCTCCTTGTCTGAGCTAAAATATTCAGCGAAGACAACCCACATAATAATGAATAAATATGAACGTGACGAATGATGAATTAGCTAAATACGTGATGTTTTGCTTATAAATGCAGAGCTTCATAAAGAAAGGAGAATACATGTCAAACTAAACATAATTACTAAATTTGTATAGTACAAGTTCAGATAAGAACAATTTGACTGACATCTGAACCAGTATGTACCCTTTCTAGCTGGATAACTTATCTTAGTTACACCACCTGCCAGTGTATAACTGAAGTAGGAACAAACTGGGTCATTATATTCAGTCCCAAATATTGTAAAATAAACAGTTGCAGCTGGACCACCTGTACAAACCGAGATAAATCATAGCAAGTACTGCAACAATGGACATCCTTCACTAGAAATTTAAAACAAACCCCATGATGACACCTACTCCTCATTTTGAAAGTCTCCAAACAATAAAGCTCTATTTCACAGCCAACCCTGATTCCATGTTTCAACGTAATGGGTCAAGTTTGGACATTTGAGTAAATACTGTCAAATTAAGGTAATTTTTTGATATTGAATAGATGTGTACTTGGCCATGTCAGAAAAGAATGAAAGTCATTAGCATTTAAGTCTAAAACGTGCTATCAAAACAAAATTTTTCTTCACCCTATTCTAAGTACCATTACTGAATTACGCAAACGTGTAACTGTCGTCGGCCGCTGCTTGTTTCCGATAGCCCCTATGGGTTTAACCTGACAGAAAACATGTAAGTTATAAATACAGAGCGCAGGGAAATATCCAAATTGACTTTTATGTATAAACTTGTAAACAATTTCGCCCTGGATTAGTATGTTCCATCATTTATAGTGCGTCTACTCCAGGTACTCAGACCCACCATACCCGTCACAGGTTTGATCTTCCTCAATTTCGTGCTCAAACTGACCCCTTTTGACACATCATTTTTCCCTTTAACAGCCAGGCTCTGGAACTAACTTCCCCTCGACACTCGGAATTCTCCTTCATTGCAGACATTTAAATCCAAAATAATCCAAAAAATCCCTCGTCCAATAAAATTCCAGTAACTATATAACATTGCGATAGATTCCTCTCAGTTCAACATACACGTCTCCGTCTAGATGCAAGCCACTTAAATTTGCATTTATTTAAACATGGTGTAAAGGATGCTGCTAAATGTTCTTGCGGCTCACCTAAGGAAGATACATGGAATTATTTCTTTATCTATCCCTCATACGCTGCCCCATGATCAGCTTTGTAAGACTCAATTTTTCGTTTTGCACCATTTACCTTACATACAATATTATATGGCTCTCGTGAAGCATCACTTGAGCAAAATGTCGAAATTTTCCCAGCAGTGCAAGAACATATTTCCAGGATAGATCGCTTTAACACTTTAGGTATTGGCTGATTTTGCAAATTCTATTGGCATTTGTATTTGTATGTACTTTTATTTGTTTCCATGGTCGGTCTAATTTATCACTTTGGTGGTAAACATATTGCCTCACTGTCTGTCTCGTCTGGGTGTCAGACGCCTTTTGCGTGTATCTGTGTGTCTGCTATTGTCCTGTTCATTTGTCCTTCCCAGCAAGAGGTATTTACATGGGACTTTGTCCTCTTTCCCGATTGTTTTGAATTAATATTGTTATGGCATGCACTGTATTGTCAAATAAAATATGTTTAAACCAAACAGGTAAGCCTAAAATGTCTGAAAGTGAATATTAAAACAGAATGACGCCAATAAAAAAATTAGTAGCAAAACAGGCAAGTCTAAAATATGTAAAATTATTGCAGCCAAACTTTCTGACAAAATGTTCTAATTGAATTGGCACAGGTTATCAACGAACACCTTAAAAATATGCGTACTTTTAAACAGTGGGCCTAAACGTCACACAGACTGGTACTTATACATGTCAAAAATGCCGTTGAATTCAAGGTGCCCAGTATTATAAGTCTAATTTAATTTCAAGTAAAATCTTCAGAGTAAAATAAAAGAACAGTTTGCCATGTCAGCTAATATTACCTTTCGCAGCTACGAGATAATATTTTATTGATATGTTTAAATCAACGTGAATCTTCTGTAGAACATTTTGCACCTGGTTATGGACACGTTTTTATTTTGTTCTTGGTAACTCTTTGCTTAGTAAGGTTGTACAGGAGTCATTTTTGGACTGCAATATAGTTAAAGTATGACTTCGTTTTCAATTCCTGCTTAATAAAAGAAAAGTACAGTTCGTATCTGGATTGACCATCGGTCAAAGACATATATTTGTACACGTCCATTGAGCCCTGTTTTTTTTTATCTTAAAGATCTTTAAAGTGAAAAGATGAATGTTCATGTACCATAATTCAACAACCATTGCAATAAAAATGACAGTGGTGGTGTCCACTGTGACCAATGATAAGGGGTGTATGTTGCAATGCCTGCAACTGATTTGTGTTGATATCTTGCTTTTTGATACACAGTGTAAAAGTGGCACACAGTTGTGTGTGAAGACCAAACATAGCGATGCTTTGAAGACCCTCGCAGCGCTGGGACCACATCTTTGCCTATGTTAAACTTTGACTGGTCTGGTATAAGAAACTCTGGATAAACTTAAAACTAGATTTACATTGTTTGGAAATTTCCTTTAGCATTGCTAAATTGCCTTTAGCATTGCTTAATTTCCTTTAGCATTGCTTAATTTCCTTCAGCATTGCTAAATTTCCTTTAGCATTGCTAAATTTCCTTTAGCATGGCTTTTTGGTTGGATGAACATTGTTCAAAGGTTCTGACCTGGTGGGGTTTAAACCTAGGTTTAAATATAATACAGTTTTGCAAGGTATCATCCAAATTCATCGGTTCATATGACAAGCAGGAAAAAAATGTCCTCTTTGCATATCTTTTGGCAAAATATGCGACTTACACAGGACAATTCGAGACACAAAGAACACTGGAAGAGAGCACGTGGACACGAAGAGACAGATTGGGGGTGCGGGCGGGGGGTGGGGTGGGATGTACGCTGAAATGATGAGTTATGTGTTTCTGAACTAAAGCAGCAAAGCACCCATGAACATGACCAATATTTCAATTGTTATGTCAACCGACCCATGTGTTTAACAACAATAAAAGAAAGTCAGATGGACAATTTACAATGGATTAGTGACTGGATAATATACCAATGTTGACTAGTCGTACCTTGAATTTATCAGCTTTATCATTCGGAAATCCTGGAGAGAGTTTTGCATGGAATACCTTTTGTTTGAGTTAGTTGAAAAATACTCCAGAATTACAATTAATGAATTTGAAAAGAAATATACTTATGAGAGGACTCAAGCAAGCCTTGTGACAGTATCGGTAAAGAAAGAGAGCGGGACGGCCGCCTTAAGCATGCAAGCAAGATTGCAAACAGTTTCTTGTGGAAACGAGAAAAAACTGCCTTGTATCTTATTTCAGTGCACCGTATGTTCACATGTGGACCCTTTACATCCAATATGACTAGAGATAGATTCAGACGAATGGCGTATAAACGGCGGCGCGTATGCTAAACAGCTAAAACATTTTCTGATCTTGAAGCTCTGTTAACCATTACTCATAAAATCGGTCAAGAGGATCCACAGATATCACGTGTGTTTTCCATATTGTTCGTACGTTTCTGTACTGTAGTTTAAAAAAGCTTTAAACAAAATTACAGAGGATGGTCATTAAACGACAATTTCTTCCAGTGGTAAAGGTTTCTCGGTTTGTAATGTTCCACACAAACTCAGTGAGGTGTTACTTATTGGGAAACAAATCATTTACGGCATTTTGAAATCGAATAGACCATAGAAAAAAGTGTATAAAACTTGTTGTTGCTGGGCATTCTGTTTTACTGTGACACGCTGATATTTGAACAAATTCAGAGACTGCTTTCAGAGGCGAGAGCCTCCTCAAAGCTGCATGTACATTATATGTTAAATACGAGGCCATTGCTGTGCGCTATCAGCAGGCTAACTGGACAGATTCATTCGCCCTCTATGCCAAACTTATCTTCCACTGATTTCTCAGAACATGGCAGGAAGTTGTGTTATTAAATTAGATTGCCCCGGGTCTGTCTCTGACAAATAAGGCATGTCAGTTGGTGTGATATCTACACTTACAATGCATAGTGGAGACGTTAACACGAGTACCGAGCAGAGATCTTAAACATATCACAGGCAGCAATCTTGATCTGGCATTAATAGTTGAATCTACAGTGCACCAATGCGCCATCTTACGGTATGGCTGCAAAAACCGCCACGGCGGATAATCATGTGGAACGGTCGATAATAAAACCTTTCAACTCAGCAGCACATCTCACAGTTATGGAATAGACCAAGTTAATTTTATTAGATTGACGAAACATGATTGCTAAAAGGCGGATATATATATATGACCAGATAATTTATATGGTGATAAGCTTTTAGACTAATTATTGGGCAAAACAATTATCTGCCATTCATGAAATTGCATTGTTCTGATAAGTCAGTGTATGGTTGGTATTCACTTACACAGCATGTTTCCTTGAATCTCTATTGCTGATAACTAATCGTGGCTTTTCGGCAGTTTACTTCTTGCCTTGTATTGTCATAAATTTCACCTGTTGCAATTCTCCATAATTCTTGCAGTTGACGAACAGCAGTATGTCTACAAAGAATCTTCTATCCCCTCACATACATTTGCTACATTGTCGCATCCTATCTCGATCAATGTACCAGTACGCTGGGACAAAAATGTGCAGTTCATTTTATTGTACACACCCTCACACTATGCCCAGTATTTAAGCTCAGGATAGAATTCATAAGAACGGTATAGCAAGGATCGAATCTCATGATGGAAATGCATCATTTGGTTTGCTTCGGGCTCTTTGTGCTCAGATGTTCAAATGGAACGTCGGTAAGTTTGAGACTTTGTGGGTTAATTCAAGATTACCTTTGGTGACTCCGCGAAGCATTATTACCACATAATTTATCATTCAATCCCCAACAAAGGACTTCAATTGGATTGTGCCAGCAAGTCCAGGGGGGCATAATATAAGTCTATTTGCAAATCAAAGATACGGACTGCTGACAGTAGCTTTGAGATGCTTAAAGCGTGAGTGCTTCATCTCTATTATATCGCCTGGGTGGATACACAGAGTGGAGTCTTTTCCCTTTCCCGCTGAACCCACTCAAGATCTCCTGGTTGTTAACCCTTGAAAGGTAATATTATGGGACTGAATATGTAACTTCTTTCGGCAAACCCTGGGCGCTAAGGAGGGCCAAGGAAATATGTTGGCTCTTGTCATATATCCTGATACGGCTTCCCTGAATGTATCATCGAAAATATTTTGATACATAACAATATTGAGCAAACTAGTTGGAGCCGACGACCTTGGAATTTCCAGTAGCTGTGGACCACCTTGGCCAGAAAGGCGTCAATGTCTTATTTTGAAAATTAGGGTTGCTAATTGTAGATGAACCCTATCAGGATAACAAATCTTACAAGAATAGGCTCTTCTGTGCACTCAAGCCAGGTAAAGGAACGGTGTAAAACCGTGACACTAAACGAGGGCCCCATATTGCTTCCAGACTCCTTGTAACAAATGACAGAGGATGAAGATATTGTTTGGAAATAATGCGACATGGACTCTTCCAGTGGCACTGCGGTGGACCCTTTAGCTTTAGAATTAATGTAAGCCAAAACTTTTTGTCAGTTAATATCCAGCTGACGATTAATTGGACGGCATTTAATCTGTGGAGATGTCGACATTGTTGTCTCGTTATATGCAAATAATAGCCCATTCAAATAATTTGCCATCATAGTTCATGATATTAGTCATCACGTACTTCTAATACAATATTTCATCAGATTTGCAGACATTTTGATTGTGTATGTCTTTCAATGAGTGCCTGTCATGCAATATATTTGGTAGCTCACTGTATGCATACATCTGATACTGACACAAAAGTGGTCTTCATATATGTCACGCTTTGGTCCCAGACAACTGCTCATTCACAATTCCCTGGCTTTCCATGTTAGGCTGTTGTCTTTACCTTCTACTTGAATCAATAGGACAAACTGACTACACAATAATCCAGTCATCCTGAAGGTCAAAGGCTCGCCCCACTCTTGTGTACAAACAAACGTACACCATGCAAAAACTTGATATTGTCCTGCTCATACCCTTTGACATTAAAGAAGTATTTAGACCGGGAACGATTTTCTTTCTACTGTCGTCTGGCGGTTTTTTTCTCTTTTTTTTTTTTTTTTTTTTTTTTTTTTTTACAGTACTACCAAATCTAACATAAGGTTTGGCAATCCGACAGATTATCCCAATATTTCATCGATAAATAGCTTCAGATGCACCGCAAGAGCTGTTGACTCAGCAAGTACTGTTGACTCAGCTTTATGCTTGGAAACAAAGACAGCATGGGCAAATAGAAGTGACAAAAACTGGCCACCAATCTACGGTGTCACATCGTTAGTAGCGATGGACAAAGCTTGGCCAAGTTCTCGGCTGAACTTGCTAAAGGACAAATTTATCCAGCTGGCTAGAATGACTCAAACTAGTTATGGTTGCCATCCAAGGTGAAAGCTAAGATGACAATGTAAATAAGTACCTTGTGAAACTGGAAACACCGCAATTGACAAGAGTTCGTGCTTCGCCACAACCTGAACAAAACGGTCAATACATTTACATGCAATACGAAACGGCTACAGTAAAGGCGAAAACCTCCTTTACGTTTGCACATTTTTTATAGTGGGCATCTGCCTGTTAGCATGTAATTTGAGCTATATACCCATAAGTCTAAAAATGTGCTATAAAAGATGTCACGTGTCAGCAAACAGGGCAAACATGCTCCTCCGTCTTTCACCAATCACACGGATGCAGCTCAGCTCAGCCGCCAGCCATATGCGTTTACAAACCCATGCGGTTGTGTGGCTAAAAATTAAGTTATTTGCCCACATATCTGAGCGTTATTCAAACCGTCTGTTTCAAGATCCAAAGACAGTTTTCTCCAAATGTAATTACTAAAAGATGCTGCGTGCAAATTTTATTTGTCTTGCTGTGTTGCACAGGACGGAAACGAGTCTTTCTCCAAACAGGGTCTGTATGGAAAAGGGTATAGCGCGTGTTGCCGTATTTGGCCCCAGCGCCCCAGATGTCTCGCACTATAGGTAGCAACTGTATGTAGTGCCTTCAGCATTCTGAGTCAAGCGCTCTTCGGTTCCGAAGACATTTGAAACAACCCTTGCCTGCAAAGCAGACTCTAATGTTCCTGTTTATATATGTTACATTAGATTTGTGTAGCACTGGGCCGCTTTGCAGGCAAGACCAACCCACAAGACCTCCCCTATTTATAAAGCCTCATCAGTATGAATTCCCGGTCGTGAAGAAAATTATCTTTTTTTTCTTATGATAAGGAAAAGGTCAGGAAATTGCAAAAATGTTCAGGAAAAATGGAAATTTTACCGACAGTCAGGAAATTCAGTCAGAAATATTTTCCTTTTTTATAATATGTACATAACCATTACAATTTTGCAGCTTTACACAAAAAATATAATTTGATTATTTCTTATGAGCAATTGACATAAATACGTGGTTAACAATGGTGTCTCATAGGCACTTAAAATACTTCGCATATATTTTGGAAGCATTGCTCAGGATAGGCTGCCACAGTGAACCGTTATTTTCTGTTGAAGGAGAGTTAAGGAGACCATTTAGATTTTCAATATATACATATATATATATATACATATATATATATATATATATATATATATATATATATATATATATATATATATATATATACATATATATATATATATATATATATATATATATATATATATATATCGTGCAGCGAAAAAGCCAAGGTATACGTAGTCAGGAGAAAAGAAATGTGGTCAGATCTGGCTGTTCAGTGGAAGCCTGAGCCCTGAGTTAAAAATATAAGGGCTGTGCTATCCAAACACATCATATTTGTGAAAGATCGTTGGCAGACTGGGTCTGCGTTATTTTCTTCTGAGTTGGAATCTTGTTGTTTTTATTTGTATTAATATAAAAGCCGGCCATTGCTCGAGCTTTTGCATTTTTAAAAACGCCAATTATTTTTTCTGTGTTTAATTGGGTATTCATAGCAAAAATCTGTCCTAGGCCTACTTTCAACGCCAACCTGGTGCACCCTGTTTGTTTACGTTCGTCGCTGTTATTCCACGTTACGCGTGACGTATAATCAAACATCGTCGCGCACATTTGATTTTGTATTAAATAGCAATGCATCATGTCATCGATGCAGGCGCGAAAACGATTAACTTCTAACAATGTTCAGGTTATGTGATTTACAGTGAGTTACTACTTTTGAATTTTACTCTTGAAAACGATAATCACCCCCAAGCATAGAATAAAGTTTGTTACCATTTTGCCCACCAACAGCAATCTCGCGTGATTAAACACATTTTTTTTCTTGGCGTCATAGATGTTTTGTTCACTGCAGTAAAAAGAAAGTCCAAATTCTGGACCACCAGTACGTAAGATAAGAGCAAGTACCCACTGCCTGCAAAGAATGTTTTGGCGGGTCCTTGGAACCAATAGTTTTTTTTTTTATCAAATAAACTTAAACAACACCGTTAAACGTGCAGTATTTTGTTTATTTCTAAATATCATGCAAGGCCTAGCATAATCATTCATTTTGGAAGGAATTGTGTGATGTAATAGGAAAGATTACCATTACAACATTACTGACTTTTTTTGATCAATTATTCATTTGGACGTTGCCACGTTCATATTTATTCATTATTATGTGGGCTGTCTTTGCTGAATATTTAGCTTGGACAAGGAGCCGCTACTCAGAGAGACATGTACGGGTAATAGGCTCCGAAACATGTGGAGTAGTTACCCGCTGAAGACCCTTTAATTTATTTGGGCTGATACAGCCTATGTCAAACATTTTACAGAGAAACGCGTGCAATATGGTCAACAGTAATTCCATATGTATATAGGTTAGACAGGGACAGGTTCGCTTATGGAGAGTAAACAGTTTGGACTGCGGGTTATGACTACTAGGAAGTGGTTCTGGGCAAAAATACACAAATACAATTTAATCAGCCCTCCTTCGAATGTTTTACCAAGAAACTGTTCCATAGTAATTCTAGCTCTGACATATAGGCATACTGATATTTTGGTATCCCCTGACAGAGTACCACGATCCTATTGAAGTTAGCAGTGACGAATCGGTATGGCAATTGGATTGGATGTTTTTTTGTGGTTTTTTTTTGTGTGTGTGTGTGTGGTTTTGTTTTTGTTTTGTTTTTTTTTGTTTGTTTGGTTTTTTTTTGTTTTGGTTTTTTTTTGTTTTTGTTTTTTTGTTTTTTGTTTTTGTTTTTTTGGTTTTTGTTTTTTGTTTTTTTTTGGTTTGTTTTTTTTGTTTGTTTTTTGTTTTGTGTTTTAATCTGGTCCAACCAGAGTGTTGTCATGTTAATTGCTCTTATTGATTTGACCTACTCAATGATCCGCTGATTATATATCTTCCCTACTCTTACATTATCCAAGTTCCATACATGCTTACTACAGCCCGGTACAGATGCCCAATCCTGGCGTGTTGCACGCTATTAAAAACCTACGCTAAACGTAAAAACCCGTTGTCGTGGTTTAGAGTTTTTACCTGTTACTCTCACCCCTAGATCCTGTATGTCCTACAAAGCATCAGCATTGACAAATACCACGGGTTCCAGTGCTCCCTTTTCACTAATGCATGATTTATTATTTTACCTGTCAGTGGAGAGTTTTCCATCATGGTGATCTTGTTTCTTTTTGTGATAATTTGTACTTTTCAAAATTTATATTAGAATTTGTTGAATGAACTTAGTATTTTCATGCAAATAAAATATCAGTCAATTTCTCAATCAATCAGTGTTGACGCCTCACATACATGGTCAACTTACCGTGCCTATGTGTGGCAATAGCCTGCACTGCACGCCTGCAATGAAGCATGTGACAACAGATTCTACAGCGCACAACAGTCAAAGGGACCGAGCAATTTTTTTATAAATGATATTTTTATTCTTCAGTTATAAACATCAGACATGCAACGAATAGGGCGCTGTAACCGTGTTGAGACTGGGTAAATCATTTGAACTTACGAAAGTCAATTACAAGCGACAAGGCAAGCGATCAAACCTATTGCGCGGCCGCTTGTTTGCGATAATAATCGATCATATTTCTTCCCTGGAAACCAGCTTACTAAATGTGAGCGCCCTCTGGTAGGTTATTTCGAAATTGTAAAAGGTCTGGAATATGCGCAGCACTCCCAAGCCCTCAAATTTATTCCAAGACCTCAGAGCTTGTGACTGTTACAAAAGAAAGCCGTTCGTGCGAGAACTTCCTCAACTTACAAAGAACACATTGATCCTATTTTCAATAAATTAATTCACTGAAAGTTCAGGATTGTCTAAAAGCATTAAAGTTTCACCACATATATGCCCCACTTAGCTGTCTCGATACTTCGATAAAATATTTCCTAACCAACAAATTATCCTTTTACATGACACCACATTTCGACATCTTCTTGTCGCGCTATCTCATTGAGGAATGCTACAAAAAGTGTATTCATCATTACATTCCATCTATTTTAAATGAGGCGTCCTAAAATATGAGAAAAAACATGATACCCACTCGTTGTTGGTCATCATCATCACCATCATCATCATCATCATCATCATCATCATCATCATCATCATCATCATCATCATCATCATCATCATCATCATCATCATCATCATCATCATCATCATCATCATCATCATCATCCATCGTTAACCCCAATATTTTGAAATTTGCATCATTGTTCAATATTATGTCTGTAATTGATTGATTTCTCTCCATGCACTGTTCTGCTCGGCTTTGTGAACAGTTATTTGCTCATACACATTATTCCTCAGGTTTTATTATCCAATTCTAGCAATGGCTATACGCTTCTACGATAAATTATCATAGGTGGCTTCTGGGATATCGGATTATAATCCGTGATGGGGGTGACTCTGACTTTTAGTTCAGAGGTAGAACTTCATTCACAAGTCTCAGTTATCAATATGTACCAGCATGTGTTTTGCATGATTCCAACATTTTTTACATGACTCCACATGCTTAAAGCCTGTACAAGTCTTGTCCTTCAATGGCCAGTGAGGCTACAGATAATGACTTTGCTCTATTACTTTGTGGTGACTGGATTTATGTCATTGTCGTGATGACACTCTTTCTCACAGTGACACATATGGTGCACATTTAAAATGCAGTGTTCAGTCATATTCCGATCATTTTATACCTCATTAATTTGGCTGTTTTTCAGAGGCATGAAGCTTCTATGTCGAATGAAATATGGCATATATTAATACGCAAGTTTTGCGTCAAGAAAAGTCAAAAGACAATCAATGGCATTTGTATTGCTCATCAATTATTATTATTATTATTATTATTATTATTATTATTATTATTATTATTATTATTATTATTATTATTATTATTATTATTATTATTATCACTATTAGTAGCAGTATTAGTAGTGGGAGTAGTAGTAGTAGTAGTAGTAGTAGTAGTAGTAGCAGCAGCAGCTTTGTTCTTGTTATATTTATCGTCAATTTTTTTTTTTTTAGTCTGAAAATCTGAGTCTTAGCCTAACCTGTACCTGCGAAACGTCGAGTGTTTTTATTTTGGCAAGTTTACTATCTGTTAGCCCTCGGTTAGAAGTAATATAATGTGGGGCATAGCTGCAATGACGTTAAACCTCCTCAAAATTATAGCCTCGAAAACAATTGTAAATAGATATTCTGGTTAATTTTTACAAGGTTGACATTGAAACTGAAAATTAATCATTAAATCTGTGGTTACATACGTAAGGATTTTCGAACTCTTCAGAAAAATACTTGTTTTTGTACGATATTATTTTCAAGTGCTAAATGATATAAGAAGTGAGCTGTAGGAAATTAACATAAAGTATGTGCGCATGGTATGGCGAATAACCTTCTAGTGATAACATTTTGATTAGAAAATCCCTTAATTGCGGTTGTTATTAGAGGTGTAATTGTAGCCACGACAACTGTCCTTATCAAGGACATGATCTCTACATTTTGCACAGCGTATGGCGGCATGCCATTGACGGAAGGAATTATATGTAAGAATGGTGTCTTTATCAAGGACCTGATCGCTTTACCATGCACAACATATAGCAGGATGACATATTAATGGAAGGGAATAAGATTGATTTGATTATCATGAACGTAATCTCCACATCATGCACAACGTGTGGCGGGATGACATTGATAGAAGGGATTAAAATTGGTGTCCTTATGAAGGACGTGATCTTCACATCATGTACAACCTATGGTGGGATGATATAGAGAGAGACAGGGGGGCTATTATTGTGAGAGATTGTTACATAATAGAAACCATTATTACTTTTTTTTCTTCTGTTAGTGAGAGAGTCAATTATTGGAATCTGGTCGCTACAAATTTATTGATTTGGCCCCAGAACGGGGTTTACAGTGCAGATTTGTTTTTGTCTTGTTTCTGACTTTTTTCTTCTTATGCCAGGTTGAAAGAAAATATCTCACTGGAAAGACGTTATAACACCAATGTGTTTACTGGCAATCTTGCTGCGCACTCTTGCTTCATTTTGGTCAACAACGCTACAAAATCGGCCTACATGGCAAACATGGATGTCTAATAAGAGGTCACATGGCAGGTGCTTCATCGATATAACCCAATGTTTACGTATCAATAAAGCTAAATAATAGTTTAGCCGTCCTCTGGTTACATATGATTTCAAACAATATAAAAGCAGCTATATGTCAAGAAACTCTTACCTGACCCAGATAAAATGAAGTAAAAAGCCCGGGGTGGATGGCCCTGTCTGACGACGGCACGTTTGGCATTGTAGCTGAAAGAGCAGAGCAAACCATGCTTGTAACACAAAATTACGGAAGCCCTGTGGTATTAGCGTAGCTTCACTTTTTTATCTTGTTATTACAAGATATTATGGTGTAATTACAAGATACAATCTTGTAATTACAAGATATTTCTTGTTATGACAAGATAGATATCTTGTAATTACTAGATAAAAATCTTGTTATAAGAAGATAGTATCTTTTAATTACAAAATAAATATCTTTGAATTACAACACAGTACAAGATAAAACAGCGACACTATGCTGACACAATGCCTCCGCACAAAATGGCTTTGATTTGTTTCTTTCCTCCTTTCCTTCTTCTTCTTCTTCTTCTTCTTCTTCTTCTTCTTCTTCTTCTTCTTCTTCTTCTTCTTCTTCTTCTTCTTCTTCTTCTTCTTCTTCTTCTTCTTCTTCTTCTTCTTCTTCTTCCTTCCTTCTTTCCCCTCCCTCCTTCTCTTTCTTTCTTTCTTTCTTTCTTTCTTTCTTTCTTCCTTTCTTTCTTACTTTCTTTCTTTCTTTCTTTCTTTCCTTCCTTCCTTCTTTCCTTTCTTTCTTTCTTTCTTTCTTTCTTTCTTTCTTTCTTTCTTTCTTTCTTGCTTTCCTTCCTTCCTTCCTTCCTTCTTTCCTTTCTTTCTTTCTTTTTTTCTTTCTTTCTTTCCGTCTTCTTTCTTTTTTTCTTTCCTTCCTTCCTTCCTTTTTCTCTCTCTCTTTCCTTCTTTCTTTCTTTATTTCTTTCTTTTTTTCCTTCTTTCTATCCTTCCGTCCTCCTTTCTTTCTTTCTTTCTTTCTTTCTTTCTTTCTTTCTTTCTTCTTTTCTTTCTTTCTTTCTTTCTTTCTTTCTTTCTTTCCTTCCTTCCTTCCTTTCTCTCTCTCTTCCTTTCCTTCTTTCTTTCTTTCTTTCTTTACGACCAATTTTTTCTGGAGTTTTACTCCGACACTATTGTTTCGAAACCACCAAACTTGCCATAGTGACTTACATACCAGTTAAATGTGCATATCGTTTCGAATAGTCATGATGCTTTGAACTTGCAAAGTAGGGGCAATTAGAATTTTAAACGCTCAATATCTTCAAAACTATTAAAGATACACACAAAGTTTCAACTTATATATGTAGGTTTGACACGTCTGTCAATCTAACGATAACTGCACAGATGTTCTAGAATTTTTCAAAGTTATTCTAATTAACGGCACCCGAAATATGTAGATGTTGAATATTCTCAGAACTATTATAGATAGAGGTACCATCCCAACTTACATGTATAGGTTTGTTCTATAGGCACATCCATTGCACAATGAGCCAAAGTCATAGCATTTTAATTGATGCGAATTAGGCAAACACAAAAAAAATTAATCTTGTACATCTTCAAAACTATCGCAGGTAGATGTGTCATTCATACTTTGAATTATAGGTTTGTGCCATGCAATGAATCATGAAACAAAGTTTAAGAATCTAAATTTATGCAGATTAGGCAAATACAAAAAAATTACATCTAGAATATCTTCTTCACGTTGGTATTGGAAGAGAAATGTTGATGCTTTGGCGGGTCTGAAATCTCTTTGCTGTCGTTGTTGGGTTTGGAATTAATGATTATGGATCATGTGTTTCTGTACTATTTCAAAACTTTTACAGACAGAGGTGTTATTCTAACATTGAACTACAGGTTTATGTTTATGTGCATCCTAGGAATCACAACCCTATGTTGTAGCATTTTGATATATGTAAATTACGCCAATTTACAAAATATTAATTTTGAATACTTTCTAAACTATTATAGATAGAGGTACCATTCTAATGTCAATTCATAGGTTTCTGCTATATAGGTGCATTTAAATAACAATGACTCAAAGTTGTACCGTTGGATCATGGTATTGATCCTGCTTCAAGTTATGTTTTATGCCCTCTGGGTGTATTCAACCACAATGAACTCAAGTTGCTACATTTACACACAAACTTTAGCTTTATACGATCAAAACAGGTTCTATCTGAGCTAGAGCAAAAAAGCTTGCCGAAAACTAATGCAGACACTATACGGCCAAAAAAGTTTGTGTTTGAGCTGCGACAAAAAAAAAATAATAAAATAAAAAAACCTTGCCCAGAAACACATCCTTTTGACCTCTTATCATACTCTCAGGTGGGATTGCATAACCTAGCTTCCCCTGCTTTCTTTCCCTCGTTCAGAGCTGTCCCAGACAATTCAGTTCACGCTTTTAGAGCCAAGATACAACTGGGCTTTCCCTTGTCTTTTGTGAGATTGTACATGCAAGCAATTTACAAATTGGTATTTCGATTGTTATTGTTGGAATAAACTACACTGTATTAAGGAAAAGCAATTTACATGTGCCCAAGCAAGTGCAGTATATGTCAGTGTTTATCTGGGCTACCCCCCCCCCCCCCCGATGTTTCCAAAAAGAGGCTAGTCTTAGAATGATGCTTTTAAAGTCTGTTGTGACAGGGAACCCAGAATGTGTGCAAAACAATGCGTTTGCAACTAGTGGAAACACAGCACACTAACCATATTTAATCACAAATAAATCCATGGATTTGTAATGGGATGCACAAGCTATTGATGAATGGTAGGAAACATGCTTTCGCAAGTCATATTTTTCACCATTATACTCAGTTTACTCAGGATCTGTACCCTTTGGCACACTATCATTGTATAGTTTGCTGATTATGTCTTCAGCTGTGTGGCAGCCAGTTTCTCCACACAATTTTTGATGTACTTTTGACTTTTAATTGTATCCATGATCATCTTTCAAGTTATTTCAAATCATCGTCTCCTGTTTAAATTTTTTCAAGCCTTCGTGATATGTTAAATATACCATTTTATCATCACTTGTTTTAACAAATATACAGAGGTCCTGTGTCCAGATTGACTTTATCCTGTTCTTTTTCTTTAATTGCCGACAATTGTAGAAAAGTTCTTTATTCTGCACTCAGGTCTTCTGCAATATAGATGTTGGTGCTTCTTACTCCTACCCTATCACCATAAATTTCTAATCTTCTCCATATTTTATGGCACTGTCTGAGGCATGTGTCCCTGACAGTCCCTGTTGATTGGTTATTCTGTCTCTTGTTTGCTCTCACTGGCAATTTCTTTGCACATGAAATCTGTTGGATTCAGCTTGATCCCTATATTTTCATTACCTTTGTCGATTATCTGCTATTGCAGATGTTCAGGCTTATTGTTGTCTGTAATCCCACTTACTCTTGAGTTTTCATTCTGGCACTACGTGGGATTCTATCTTGTTTATTTACTTGACTGTGAGTGCTTCCACTTCCTTCTTCAGCTTATCGGCTGTCTCATTCATTATTGTGACAAGATGTTTCTGCTGATTAACTATTTTACATAGTTCTTTGCATTCCTCAACGATTTCCTTTATAATGGATTTCATGGCATGCATTACTTGAACTTTAAATGTTGTTGTGGATGTGAAGCAATCTAACAGGTTTTGTTTCGTCAGCAAAGGCTATTGCCTACTGTCCTTTTCATCATCGTCCTACATTATGTAAATATTGGCCGTTTACTGTTGCTATTATCACTCAATGCAGGAGTTTTTGCTAAAATGTTTGTGCAACAGCAAAGTGTGTGGACTGGGCCCCAGGGGCTCAATGGAGGTATGAAAGTCTGGTGGATGTAGGGTCACCATATATATGTACACATAGCCATAAAGCTGGAAGAGCAGCCGGTATCACAGACCGGGAGTCACATGCATGCACCGGGAATGGCGATCAGCCTATCCATAGCCATCTCATAGATGTAAAAAGTGGCAAGAATAGAAATATCACATTGTTTCTGAATGCTCTGGTTACTGTAATGATTACAAAATACATGCTGAGGTATTATTGGCATGTTATTTCAGTCAACAAAATTTATATGCTTCAGCTGTCAGTCCGATCAAGTAGGTCGAGTAGCATAACTATGACTGCTGCCAATGATGTCCTACCAATGTTTCCGCGGTGCACAAAAAGTCTTATGGTATCTCCTATGACAGCCTAATGTGATGGATTACGAGAGCCAGCATGGTCAATGTGTACTCCCCAAGGGATCAGCACATAGTTGCAGAAATTAACAACATTTATTTAAGAAAGGTAAAGTTTTGCCATCTGACTGAACTGGATAGACAACTGACTCTTCGCTCATGCACAAGTTTAGATCACAATTACTTATACTAATTAAAATATGATTTATGGGCCTATATTTACCTTTTCACCCAAATACTTGTATAGATAGGTCCATGTTTACTTTTTTTTCATTTTTCTTGTGCAGAAATAAAATCTAAACTTGGAAGTTTTAATCTTGAGCGTTGCTTTGGACAAACACCTTTGTGCCTACAACCCTTACAAAATTGATATGTTCCCTGAAGTGACTCCATACATTTTATACCTCATGACTTTCCTCACAGGAGGGCATTAATATTAATTGTCATAAAATTGTATTTGGCTACCGCTTGCAGCAGGTACACTTAATTGGGAACACTGTGATATCTTATGCTGCAGTGCGAGTGAGCTGCAAGTAATACAGTTGGTAAGGATGGATTCTCCTCAGTTGGTTTCTTAAAAACAACCTGGCGTCCCACCTCAATCTGTTGATATTGAGAGATGTGAGGAACGTATGAGATACAGGAGAGTAATATGCTGGCAGTTTCCTCTCAAGCTGGCCTTTGCGTGCACTTTACACAAAGTGCAGGGTTTCACCGCTAGGATAGCCACAGTACCACTCAAGATATTTGAACATCGCATGGTATATGTTGCAGTGAGTCGCACCACTTCTATTAAAAATTTCCAAATTCTAGACTTCAACCAGGACACAATATACACCTAATAAAGAGCAGTCATAAAAGTATGGCCTTTGCTCTATGGCCCTGAATATCAAAGAAGTATGTGCATTGTCTACCATAAGATTGAAGGACTATCCTACCATCTTCCTAACCTCAGGAAAAATGCTGAAGTGGATAAAGCTGATCTCTTTTGCCAAAGTGAAACAAAACTACGAAACCTAACAGCATCCGGGACCTACAGCTGGCCGGGTATGTGATCCACACACATGATCGTGTTAAATGCTACCAAGCTAACTGCTCCTTCATGCCAAGTTTTGAAGTTGGCGAAATAGCCCTGTATGCCCAAACACCCACCCAGACTTCACATTGTACGGCACTGTCACACTTGAAGAATATAGAATTGTAAGCTTTAGAAATAACAGACCCAATACCAGCAATTGTCATTTGCATTCATCGACGTCCACCACATCTATTGACACACGTCTTAATGGTTATGAAAGCAATGTTAATATACCTGCATCAGAACAGGACAGGAGTATTATCATTGGTAGAGATGTTAATGAAAATATATTTTCACACTCTACTCCTGTTTTCAACCGTTTGGTTAAGCCTGGATTCAACCAGTTAATAACAGAGCCAACAACTTCCAATGGAACAATCCCAGATGCTGTGTATGTTAAAACAAATCACCTTCACACACCTGTGGTGTACTACAAACACACTACAGCTACCATGATCCAACATACTGTGCGTTGAAGTTACACTAAGGTTTCAGCATACACCTAAACAAAGCTTTTCAATGTAACGTATCTTTTTGACAATGTGCTCATTGTCCCCTAGTTTCCTTTCCCATATTATATTCTGCATACTCATGTACACAAAATCAGTTACGTCATTCAAGAGACTTGTCTTTTTTCTTTGCTGTTCATTACAAATCAGCATGATTCCAAATTATTCAGTGAAATAATTGATAACATTGATGTACACAGCAGAACTACAGTCTCTTAGTTTTGCCATGTACTAGTTCTGCCACAACGGACAGGCTACAACACAAAGTGTACATAACTTTACCAGTTACACATTGGCGGTCATTGTTATATATACATGTCATAACTTTTACTTTTATTTAAACGTGCATGTCAAATATATGTGTAATTGTACTTTATTATTTAGACTTGGCAGAGTATTAATGTATTAGATTTTTGCCGTACTGTATACTAACGCGTTGTTAATTGAGACTCATTGAAGTTCAAATGATACCTTGGTGCTAGATTATGTGCAAGCTTACACATTGCAGCTTTTATTTGGTAAAAGGAATGTTGTGATATGTGGTTTGTGGTATGTGGTATGTGATATGTGATATGTCAAAATAACGGTGCTCTCATTTGTGACATTCCTACGGTGATATGTGACATTAAAACTAGTTATTGTGATATATTCATATCTAAAATTGATTTTTGTGCTATGCAATATTTAAAAAGCGGCTCTATTTTGTGATATGCACCAAACATGGGATAGTCATTAGCTTTCCTGTAATAAATATTTTCATATAGTCAGACCAAGACTTTTCTGTCTATATGCGCCAACACCAAAGGTGATTGTCCTCCAAAAGGCTTTTGGTGTATCTCGTGTCATTAAGCTTAGACATAAACCTTGAACACTCACAACATAATACAGATTAGTGTGTTATTCTGCTTCAGAATCACAGCAATAAACATTATTCAAATCATTTCCATCATTCAAGCTTTGCAGGCACCCAGATAGATTTGATGTGGAGCAAATCTTCTTTTCCAGTTATTGTTTTTTTTTTCTGTGTACGTGGACACATACGACGTTGCAACAGTTAGGTATCTCTTGTGTTAACGTCCTGAAATGTCTTTTGAATATAAAAGAATCCGTATCTGTAATTGGTTAAAAATATTTTCTTGGACATCCAATGTCACTTGGTCCATGGAGCATAGTCAAAATTGGAAAGGCATTTACATAATGTGAAGCCTGTTAAGAGAGAACGAAAACCCTCAATCTCTGGTCACTCCCTCTGACAGGAGAGAACATGCACACAGGAACTTACAAGATAAATGTGCGCGAAACGGACAACATGCTGAATCCGTATTATTGACAATGTGTAATTGTAAATATTCTCTGTCAGACCTCGGCGGAAGTAATCTGAATTCATCATAGTTGTTCGACATGACCCAAAAAGCTCGCATGTTTGTCATGGTGTGCCACACGGGTATTAGACGGCCAGTTTTTTATTTCTGAAACTCAGGTACTAGGTTATCAACAATAATTTCCCAACCTTACACCCATGGGAAACAATGGGTTTAATTTGTTGTTTCAACGGATGAACGAAAAAAAAAATGCATGCAAATACAAAATAAATAGAAATAACCTCTAAATTGTACAACTTACTATACACACTAAGTATGCAAATTATATACAAGTGGTACAAAATAAAACTAACATTGTAAACTGCAAATTCTATATACATATATATATATATATATATATATATATATATATATATATATATATATATATATATATATATATATATATCAATCAGTCAGCTGTATGTATGTACGCACATACGCATGTATTTATGCACGTATGTAGGTGTTGCTGCGGTTCATTGAATTATAAGACTTGTCAGTGAGGCCAGGTAAAGGAACGGGAAAGCGTGGAATTTCATTGAATCAGTTTCAAAGGCATGCAGACGTGTGGGTGCTATTAAATACTTACGCCTCGTACCATGCAACTTGGCATAATCGCTTCTGCATTCTCATCGGATACTCTGCAAACGCACGAATCTTGCGCAGGGCGATTAAAAGCTGAAAAAAATAATACCAAATACATCAATGTTCTTTCTCGTAAGGGGTTTTGTCTATCCACTATATATATATATATATATATATATATATATATATATATATATATATATATATATATATATATATATATATATATATACATTGACTGTAGAGCCTGCTCAATTTAACACATAGATTTGCAAAAGTATGTAGCAAATGCTGGAGTCTACCTTGCAAAAATTACCTTTGATATTCGACAGAGTCTCCGTTCTTACTTGGAATTGCAGTTTGTTAAATATATTATGTGTGTTCTAAAAATACATTGCAATAGTTGAGTTTCATTGGTATGGCGTATTTTACAGATCGTGTTGGGTACAGTTTTTCCTTTTTGGTATATCACGTGCAGAAACCAAGCCAGAGGCACATGTGCTTTTGTGCACCATTTCAAAAAATGTTTTGTTGTTGGGCGAAGCACATAAATGCATGGCTTCTGAAAGACCGCCCTTGGCGCCATCTGATGAAATCAGCGAGAATTAAGTATGTCCCTAACTGTAAGACAAGAATACGTACGTATTTCAGATCTCGCTCACACCGATCCTTAGGACGCATTTTGAGAATACGTTTGGCTTCCTGTGAAATGCGTTCCTATGAATGAGCAGGAAATGGTTTCTCATTACCGATGTGTTTGATCAACTTCCATTGAAATCAACATTCAACTTCTAAACTTTATGTAAGAACGTAGAATGATGATATTCTTTATTGAGGATACTAGGATTCTTTAAGTTCCTTGTCGTCTTGTCTGACATGATTTTATGTATTTTATTTTTTAAAATTCTCTTTTCGTGTTTTTCTCCTTTTTTCAAAAGATTCAACCGAGCAATGTTCCATTTTCATTATTTATGCTGTCGAGCGACAAGGTGCTGAGCCAAGAATAAAGGTTTTGAGCACTGTGATAAAATAACCTAATAACCGTCGTCTTGAGTCATACCTCTGCATTGGCCCATAAAGAACTATGTCTGGCACATGAATGGACAAACAACAAGTACTACATTACATCGTATCATATGTGATACGACATAACATAATAAACAAATATACATATATACCAATCGTTTGGCCTTGAAGTAGGATGGGTTGAAGACTAGTCCGTCCATGGCTGCTTCGTTATCCAGATCTTCTGACATTTGGGTGATAGATAGCAGCTGGCCCTTGCTCTCTTCTGCCCTGTGCCATTGACATGGACATTTCAAGGACACAAACGTATTAATAAATATCTTAACTACATTGAATGCATACAATTATGTGAATAACTCGGTTACAGGAGTGGCAATGTTTTATGAATATACCTGTATTTATGTACATGCAGGTCCACAATTAAAAAGGCAAGTCCAATATTACCAGATCTTTTCGATGTTGTCTCACTTCATATTAGTAAAATAATTGCGGATAGACATACTTAAATATTTTCATTTCGGGTATATCAATCCCCGATTTCAAACTTTGGAACAAAGATGCCAATCCAATTTCACACTGTTACTTGAGACAAGACAAAACAACAATATCAACAATAACTTACCATATCTGTTTTGAGCAAGTACGTTGCCTTTTGTTTCTTGCTAAATTTTATCATATATATTTTTGAACATGTAATAAACAACAGAAAGTAAAGTATTAACCGTTATTACGTTCACGCAATGTGAACGTATTAACGTAATCAAGCTGGTTCGTCGTCGTGTGTGCGTCGTGTGTGTGTGTGTGTGTGTGTGTGTGCGTCTTGTGTGTGTGTGCGTGTGTGTGTTATGTTTTTGTATACGTGTATTTTCAAACTATAGTAGGCTTTGATAAACACAATGTAGGCCCCATGTTTGGTGAACAGTTGCGAGATACAACTGGATTTCCACATGCACATCTTATCGAACTTTGCTATTGTTGTCGCTCCAGTGCCATTTACGGACGGATATTCACCCGTGTGTTCGTGGCTGCGAAGGTATTAGAGAGGAAAGATTTCGAAAGGTCCGTAAAGACTGGGCATTCTTGTGATTGGTCAACGGATCTATAATGTTGGTCGGCACTCAGATTTGAAAGATAAAAGAACCAAGCTGGGATAATATAGCTAAGCCAAAGGGTGATGTTTTGTTATTTCCCCATTTTCTGGAAAATTCAATTGATATTAGTGGATAAATACTTCAACAGGTGGTGTGCTGCTCAGTCATGTTTTCCTGTGGCACTTTATTTGCTGGTTTGAATACAGTATTCACCAGGGATGACCAGGGATGGCCTTCAAATGCATTTCGTCTCACTATCGGGTACGCTCTTCCCGTAGATGTCCTCCGATAAAAGAGTACTTTTTGGTCAATAAAGAATTTACAATGCCACATCACTTGCTCTACCCACCCTTTTTGGTATATGTCAATAATCTTTTATTATTATTTTTTTTTTCGTTAAGAAAGTAACAGAGTCATAATGTACATATATGTGATCAGCTATTCCACAAACGATGGCACTGTCATATTTGGTCAGCGCCGAGCGCACCCACATGCATAGATACATGAAATGAAATGAAATGAACTTTATTAGCTGCATCACAATTACATTTGCAATATTTTGCTGTACATACAGAGACATAATACAAGCTCCAATAAACAAAACATCAAACACAAATACTCAATACCGCAGTCAAAACTTGCATCTTGACAAGGAACATAAGGCGTAAAGAATTACCAATAAAGAAAAAAACAAACAAACACTAAAATGCTCTCCTTTTGTCAACAACGGCCGAGCAAAAAGTCATCACAGAAACAATTTTATCACTATCGTCTAAATTCATTATACATTTCAAATTTATCTGTGTCACCTAAATCAGAGAAGGAAGGGAAAATGTCATCTAAGGTGGTATATGAATTTTGACGTTCAGGATCGTGATTTTTGCAGGTTGTTATTAAGTGTATCTCATCTTCTATTTCATTGCAATTATCACACAGTCTTTCTTCTAACGGGACCTTGTGGGGTCTTTTATGCCTACCAGTTTCAATTTTTAAATTATGGGCGCTTATTCTAAATCGAGTGAAATTTTTCTGTACTGAACGATCCTTAATTAATAGTAAATATTTCTCCATTTCAAAGTTTCTTTTAAATTTTGTATAAGTTCTTAATTTTTTTGTCTTCTCCGCAGTTATTTTCCATAGATTTCGCCCACTGAATATTGAATCTACGTTTTAATCTTTTATCCAAAGGTTTTGAAGGAAATTCTTCAGTCTTATAGCCGACATTCTCCCACATTCTGTTGAAACCAAACATCTGGAATACATATCTCAATGACAATATCCATTTAAATTTTCCCGTTTCAATATTATCAACGTTACGAAAGAAGCAGTCATAAAGCAATGTATCGGGTCTCATGTGCACAATTCGTAACCAATTCTTACACATTTTTTTGATATATTTTAAATGCCAGGGGATATTCACCTAATTCACTTAGTACTGCTATATTCGTAGCTTTCTTGTGCACACCCAAACAGAAACGCAGGAAACTTGGGCGGACTTTCTCGAAAGATGAATTTAGATAGCTGCCAATTTCGTTATCTGCTGTATATTTATCAAATGGTAACTCATATGGTCCCATAATTTCACAAAATTAATTAATGGCACCGAAACAAGTCTTGCGCTGGTTCCCCGCTGATGTCCCACAGATAACCAAGTTTGGGTCCGTTTACAATGCGTTGCGCAGTTGATATGCAAAGTTTCAGAAAATTTTTGCCATGACCGTCAACCTTTCTTTTGTCCTGATTTTGCCTTGCTGCGGCCTGGTCATCTATATTGTCATCAGGCAAAGGAATATGAATTATATCAGCCTTATCAGGAGGTGAAAAATCGTTGTCTATATTTGTTGAGGCGTTGAAGTCCCCCATCATAATACATTTACCATTTGGTGCTGTGAACTTAGAAATATCTTTGAATAATAACTCAAAAATATCAATATCACTACTGTATGTAGAGTTATTTGGAGATATGTGGACTGCACCTAAATAAATATCATTTTTTAAGTTGAAATAATTTTTTGTAAATTTATCCGCACAATGTCTGGATGCTCAACTTTTAGAAATTCTATACCCTCTGAAATATTTCTGTTTACATAAATACATATCCCTCCAGAATGTTTGGTTGCTCTCTTGTATTTTTAAAGTGTGTGTGTCAGCACACACTTTTCTGTTTTTCTATGAATTCTTTCTTTCTTTCTTTCTTTCTTTCTTTCTTTCTTTCTTTCTTTCTTTCTTTCTTTCTTTCTTTCTTTCTTTCTTTCTTTCTTCTTTCTTTCTTTCTTTCTTTCTTTCTTTACCGGCAAATTTGTCCGACATTTCATTTGAAAAGTATTTTATGTAGAAACTCCAAACTTGGCACAATTATACTTCTATGGATAAAGTCTGGCCTTTTTATAATGAGAGGTCATGCTTTTGAAAATTATGCAAATGAGGGCTAATTAAAGTTTTAAATCTTCAATATCTTATATACTATAGTAGATGTGGTTCCGAGTGTATAGGAGTTCGATCATAGCAAGGTAAAGGTCATCTCAAATGTCAAGGTCATGTCAAGGTCAAAGGTCATGTCAAGGTCAAAGGTCAATTTTATGCCAAAATGTCATTTTTGAGGTCTAGGTTCACTTCAGGTAGAGGTCATCTGAAGGTCAAAGGTCAGTTCAAGGTCAAAGGCCACTTTCGGTGCTGGCTTTCTTCTAGCCATAACTTGGTCAATTTTTATCCAATTTTGATCATGTTGGGCTCAAATTGTAGCTATTGTAACCTTGCACATTTTTCAAATCTACATGTGACCTCTAAAGTTCAAAGGTCAAGGTCATTTGGACCTTTGAAAGTTTCATCCAATCATAACGTGGCCAATCTCTATCCAGTTCTAATCATGTTGGACTCAAATTGTAGGTATTGCTACACTGGACATTTTTACAAGAACATGTAACCTCAAAAAGGCAAAGGTCAAGGTCATTTGGCCCTTCGAAAGTTTCATCTTGCCATAACTTGGTCAATTTTACTCCGATTTGGTTCATATCCGGCTCAAATTGTGGGTATTGTAACACTGTGCAATTTACATGTGACCTGTAAAGGTGAAAGGTCAAGGTCATTTGGACTTTGAAATTTGCATGCAGCCATAAGCTTAATGGAATGTGAAGTACCAAAAGACAAAAGTTGTAGCATATAATATTTACAACCTTTGAAGGCACACAGACAGATTAAAAATATCTTCTTTTCCAGTTTCTTTCTTTCTTTCTTCTTTACCAGCAAATTTGTCCGACACTTTTCTCGGACACTACTATACATAGAAACTCCAAACTTGGCATGATTGTACCTCCATACACGGAGTTTGGCCTTTTTGTACACAGAAATGAAGATGTTTAAAATTATGCAAATTAGGGGCATTTGAAATTTTAAATCTTGAATAACTTCAAAGCTATAATAGATAGAGATGCCATTCCAACTTCCACTCCTGTGTTATGGAATAGTTGTACATTGGCATACTAATGTGCTTTGAAGACACACACACTGATTTGCTATGCAGCAAATCATCTTTCCTAGTTCCCTTACGCTTTTGTATGTAACAAAACCGTCTATGCTGACGTCTGTATTAGAGTCTATATGAGTTTCTGTCTAACCACAAATATCTTTTTTTTTTCATTTCATCAAAAAAATCTCTATCTTCAAATTTTGAAACAGATTGGCCACACACTTTGTGTACATGGCCATGTAGGTTCTAAGACATAATCTTAATCATATCCATTTAAGCGGGTCCAGAAAAGATATCAATAGCACATCCTTACATATTTCAAATCATTTCATGTGGAGTTTATCTACGGTTATATGGTCTACGCCGTCCAAGTCTCTTTCTACCATTCGGACGTAGTTCTGGATTTATGCTATATTTCAAGTTAGCTGCTAATAAGCCGGGTTCCATCTTCATTCACATGAACTTCTTCCATAAATAAGTCCTTTCGACGTCCCCATCTGCACCGAGAAAACTGCGGAAATGATCACACAGTACATGTTTACATATGTACATACATACATACTTACATACGTACACCCATACATACATACATACATACATACATACATACATACATACATACATACATACATACATACATACATACCCTGCCCTGCCATGTTTATCGAATACATCCTTGCCTTTCACGATTAAAAATCAACGGTAGAAAGGTCTCGTATGGACTGCATTTGTATACAAAAATATTAAATAAGTACAAGGTGCTCGTTGTAATACCTTAAATAACCAAAGAGGGGCAAAGGTGTTGTAACATTGTAGCAATTTTCCCGTGTTATGTCAGGTCGTTCCTACCTACTTGGGGCATTTCAAAGCCTCATGTTCAACTATTGTATACAAAATTCGTCAAACACTATATATATATATATATATGATATATATATATATATATATATATATATATATATATATATATATATATATATATATATATATATATATATATTTATATATATATATTGTGTGTGTGCGAACACATGTAAATATATATTCTTCCACACACACACAGACATATATATATATATATATATATATATATATATATATATATATATATATATATGTATATACATACATGTATGAAGAAAAACGTAATACGTAGATAAATAAATAAATAGGGCATATGTGTGTATATAAATGTATGAACACTTATAATCATCATAGTGCACACGAAAGGATCAGAGATTATAAGTGCTGTTTATCATACGGTCCGTAATTTGTACTGAGTGCTTCGTATAGAACTTAAAAATTGAGAGAATAGACACAGGAATTTCATAAATACCTCTTGAAGCTACTTGTGCACCACGACACACAATAACGCACTAAGCGGGCAATCCGGCGAAACTTTGTAAATGGTGCGGTCTGCAAACATATCAAGTTTTGTTGTGATTTACATTTTTTACATGCAGAGAGAATGTGTCGAACGGGCATCAAAGAGATTGCTAATAGGATCCAATGATATTTCCACGCAAATTATGCCCAAATGGTATGAAGTCATATACACTGTTCAGACGCCATGATACCAGCCATGCCACTTGACTTCGTTTAAAATATACACTTTCAGTTTTAACTTTAACCAGGCATTTATGCAGCAATTATGTATTATGTTGCTGGTGTGTTGATTTGAAGATGGACATCAAATTTGAGTTATGCCCAGTGTACTTACCTTAACGACTTGAATTAATTCCTTGGTAGTGCAATAAATATTCCGGCAAAACACTTTAAAGACAGCAATCACGTACATAAAAATAATAGTAATCTACCATAATTAATTGGCCAAATTTTCATTGAACAGGTATTGTGTTGATCTGTCAGTATACATCTAGAACTAAGGACTGATTACCGAAAACGAAAAAAAAAAAAAAAACTATTGCACAGTTTTCTACGTCATTGCTTCCAACTTAAAGTAAGCATGGTTTTTCGAAATACCAAATGTTGCCGTTTCTTCCATTACTTTTACACGGAGTTATTGACGCTGTTTAATTACAAGGAAGTCCGTGCTAGCGCAAGAGATAACAGTGATTGGCATTTGATTTATAAAAAAGTTAGTTGATGTTTAAATAAATACATGCATACAACTATTTGTTCCTGGTAATGAGCGATTGTTCGGATGTTGAATACCACTACACTACAGGCGGTTAACGGTGATTTAATGCAGACCATGCGAAAAACTTTAAAATATGTGAATACTACTGTATATTTAAGAGTGTGATATTCAGAAGGGCAACAATCAAATGAAACATAAAAAACACCATGCAAAATAAGACACAAAAATAATGACATTGTAAACTTCAAAACATTGTAAAGCGACCATTCTGTGGGCAATATTTTACTGTATCTTATTTTTTGCCTCCATAAGAAAATGCAAGCCCGTATACGATAACTAATATTATGTACATGTAAGCCACGGTTGTGCATCAATAACTCGGCTAGGCTAAAACATTATTTACACCCATTCGAACCTGTTTTCAAATCAGTTATAACTGTGATATGAAAAATGTCCGGACACTATGTGTTCTGCCAAGATGTTATCGTTCATAGATGATATCTTTGACATAAGTGCAAAGGCACGACAGATAAAATGGTGCAGTGCAATTTATAATTTAGTTAAATGGATCGTTGACCGATAGCTAATAACTGAGCAGCTTGCCAAACAGAAAATATTCTCTCAAGAAAAAAACCACAAACTTCCTTTATCTATTCTTGTACTTGCATGCTGCTCCTTGAATATAATATTGAGGTACATGTCACAGTACTGTGAGCAAAGTCTTGTAAGCCAACTAGAAACAGATGATACTTTGAACCTGACAGACTTCTAGTTCATGTATAAAAACTATTATCGACGCAATGATACGCCGAAGTACTTTGTAATTTTGTCGACAATTGTGCATTTCATCAGACTGTCAGCTGATGTCAATTTTTAATACAGCGCAGAAAATATGACATGTTGTCGCTAAGGTAATTGAACAAATATGTTGATTGTAATCACACAGACACAACGGATTTGTAATATCTATTTATTTCACGTTAGTCAGAATAGATACACTGCCAATTTTCCCGTCATTGTACAATGTTGCACACGATGTTGTTGAATGCACAAACACAATGCACACATAAAACACCATTATTCAAGCAGAGCATCAGGCCATCGGGTTATCCAGTCGTGCCATATCACATACTCTACCATACTCCAAAACTTGGTTGGATGGCGAGCACAGGACTACTAAAGTTAATTTTCACACGCTAGCAAAAAGAATAAGAAAAAGAACACAAACAAGACTGAATATGATTGCAAAACGAACTAGAAAAATATTTCTCCGGGTTTGCAATCCCAAAATGCCATAACTATTATGGAAAAAAACAAACTATAAAAGAAATCAAAAGAACACCCAAATAGAATGTGATGCTGGTTACCAATCTTGGAACAAACATCATAAGAACATAAACATGAACCAAACTTCTTAAGTCAATGGACTTTTCCAGTTGATCTTACTATTATACACTGAAAGAAACCTGGCCCTTACGCATGATAACCATGTTTAAAAAAACGAAAATTCGAATTCAATGACGAAAAACAGGTCTTTTGGCGATATGAAAATATACGGTACTTTTTCATTTTTGTTCGTCTGTACAGAAAAAAAAGTTTTTAATGTTGTCATCGCTATGCCAATTTATAAGAATATATCGTGACGTCATGAAAATGTTGAAATCGACTGTAAAAGGACCAATGAGGTGCACATGTTCAAAAGTCAGGTATTCCATAGAGAAGAGAAAATGGTGGATGATTTAATTGGAGCAAAGTTACAAACAATGATTAATGTCATAATTCAGGTTGTGCAAAGTAGATTTGGGTTTTGAAGATAATCTAAATTGACACGTTTCTTAAATACAGTAAGTTTATGTGTAAATCTGGAACTTTGAAGGTTGCCCGTCCAAGCTTTAAACTGGTCATTATACTTATGTTCCCCGAACGCCAAGATGTTGCACTTTACATGACGAGAATACATCTAAAGATAAGTTCCAGTTTTTATTTGAATACAACGCATTGTTTAATTCAAGACGGAGATTTGTGCAATAATATTATGATGACCTATCATGTGAAAGTTCTAAACTAGGTAGGTACATGTTTATCTGGAAGATTCACATTATAATAAAGGCCTCCACATTCTGCACTATAAGTATTGCTTTTGTCACTGGTAATATGTAAACATATCTTACACTTGCTAACGCGATTGATTATGATGCAGTCATTTCTACCTTGTATGGCTCTATACCTTGGGTGGAGGTCATGGGTAAATACAGAACTTGAACTTGATAAAGGGATTAGATAGCCATAATTAGCTGTAGACTTGAGAAAGGGGTGATTAGATAGCAATAATTAGATGTCAACCCGATAAAAGGGTGATTAGATAGCCATACATAGGTGTGAAAATGTTTATTATGATTGACTGCTATATACTGACTTCCAGAAATTATTATAATATACAAATGCTTAGCATCTAAGAACAAGTGCATCTCCATACCAATGTAGATGTATTGGTAGGATCTAGGCATGTCAAGTACAGCTAAATGGGACATTAGAATCTGAATTAACACAATTAAATCAAAGGGAAAACGCTACATTGTCAGGTAAACACGTTTGTGTCTATGTTTTGCACACCTCAATTTCCTTACACAGCAAGAAGGTTTATGACTGACGAGTTAAATAATTTTTTGGGTCAGTAGCCTCATTACCCCCCCCCCCCCAAATAGCCATGGACACAAATTACAAAGGAGGTGTATATCTCCAGTATGAGTATGGTAGTATGAAGCTGGTGTTTGTTGGAGCACCAAAACACACAAGTGCACACAATGGAGCATTCTAAAAGCCTGACATAACGACCATATTTACACTTTCAGATTGCAATATGACTTTCAATATTTACAGATAAAGCATAAGTAGGAAAATGATGTCCACCCCCACTAGTTTTCCATAAAACTCGGTTTTATGTGTCAGTTATTTAAAGCCGATAGTGCGGTCGACTATATTTCAAAACTTGTATTCAGTAGCCGACAAGATACCTAATTTACTGATCGCTCTTTTCACTTGGATTTCAAAGTAATGCATTGAATGTGGCGAGTCTCACAGTTTGGTACTTTGATGTTAAGAGATGGATACACAATACCATCAAGTCTGGGGACAAATTGTTGTACATGAATACACAGTTAACTTTTGCGCATTTTGAATGCTCCAAAAGCGAGCAAATTGACACTTTATATTGGTTTAATGTATTAATACCAGTGACGAGTTGGCTAAACAGGGCAACCAGGCCTCTGGTTGCATGCAAAGCACAGCATGCAACAAGTTGCCTCGTGTATCCTGCAAATGGTGTTATTTCTATCACTCCTTAACCAAACAAACAAGCAAACAAATAAAATAAAATAAAAATGAAAAGGAACCACACAAAAGCGTTAAAAGAATGATGTCAGTTATCGTCCTTTGATATTGTGTTAGTAAAGGGTTTTCGAAACAGAGCTCTTGTGTTCACCATATGTTATACAAAATATATTTTTATTGCAGTGAATAGAGGCAACCATAGGGTTACAGTGTGCATTATAATTTGATTTACAATGGTGTTATTGGGTCAGTTTCAGTTCTATGGCTGCGGTGAAATAAATACTGATTAAAGATATTTCCGGCAAAACATTGTTTTTTTTATATATGTCAATACATCCGCCAGCATTGCAACACTGCAAGGATAAAATATGCCGGTCTTGTCCATTTCGAATAAAATTACAACCACATTTCAGGATAAGTGCTTCGTTGGGCCCTCGAATAACGCACGGATACAAGTGCATAAATTTCTATCAGGTTTTAGGTTCCAAATTCTGATACCATAGTGCCTGATAAAAATGGTTCACTAATGACATCCAATGCAAAATGCACATGTATCCCCATTCTGATACGGTCACGCTGGATTGCTGTCTTCCGACTATTTATAAAACTAGTAGGTGATGAAGTATGCATATATTGCAATATTCATCATCATGGACAAGAGCTTTTTGCAAATTGGTGGACGCAT